>WTSP01010988.1:12680-33340 GCA_025331215.1 Actenoides lindsayi
GCTCCCCTCTCAGGCTGCTCTTCTCCAGCTGAACAGCCCCAGGGCTCTCAGCCTGTCCTGGCACAGAGATGCTCCAGCCTCTCAGCATCTTCCCAGCCTCCACTGGACTCTCTCCACTATTTCCCTGTCTCTCCTGAATTGGGGAGCCCAGAACTGGACCCAGCACTCCAGATGTGGCCACCAAAGGGCGGAGTAGAGGAGGAGAACCTCCCTTGACCTGCTGCCCACACTCTTCCTACTGAATGCTGCTCTTCCCCTTCCCCTGGGCACCAAACCCCACAGAGAGACCCAGCGAACCCAGCCCTCCTCTCCGCGCCAGCTCTCCCCAGAAAAGGCGACGTTACCTCTGCACTCGGCATCCGAGACGGCCGTGCACTCCTTCACCAGCACCTCATTCTCCTCGCAGGTGGTGCAGGGCAGACAGGGGTCCACGAAGTTGGCGTCGCTGGAGAAGGTGCCCTCGGGACACTCCTCGCAGACCGTGTCCTGCGAGTCCTGGCAAGGGAACATGAGGCCGAAGCCCACCTCGCACACCCGGCATTCCTTGCAGCTCCCGCTCGGCTCGTCCTGGTAGTAGCCGTAGGCACAGCGGCAGACGGCATCGTCCGACTCCACGCAGGGGGCCGACATGCTCTGCAGCCCCACGCACTGCGTGCAGGGCTTGCACGGCTCCGTGGCGCTCACCGTGTCCGAGTAGGTGACACCTGGCAGGGGGCAGAAGGCGGGTGGTGAAGTAAGGGTCCCACCCCAGCGTGCCCACTTGGCTCCCCGGCACCGGCTTTGTCCCGGCGCGGTTTGTCCCCTCGTGCTGGGTTAAGGGTTGGATTTGATGAGCTTAACGGTCTCTTGCAACCAAAATGATTCAGTGAGACGGTGCTGGGCCAGGGAGATGGGTTCGTGAAGCAGCTGCTGGCTGGGACCGTCTCCTCTTTCATTGGTTTCCCCTTCTCCAGGCCAACGGGAGAGGTGCCCCCCACCAGCACCACCAAGCATCCCCCGGGCTCTGCTTCCCATTAACAGCTACACCCTTTTTGCAGCCGTTCCCAGCTCAGTGGGGATCTGGCCCTTGAGCTCCCGCAGCCTGGGCAGGGCTGGATGCTGCCTCCAACGTGCCCATCGCAGTGCTCAGTGCCCATGTCCCTGGGCAAGCATCCCTGTCCCCAGCCGAAGCACTGTGGATGCTGAAAAGCTGCTAGCAGAGGGGTTTTCTCTGGTTCTCACAATATTCGGTGGGAATCCTGCCTTTCTCACCAGTGTTATGAAAAACAGTAGGATGGTTTTTGTAAGCCAGACTAACACGTGGTGTTTTGCTAAGTTCTGTTTATGGTACGTTGGAAAAATGTTTTGAAATGGGTGTTGTAGAACTTTAGCCAATCACCCTAGGAGATGGGTGACCACTGACCAATCGCCCTATGGGGCTGGGGTATACGAAACGGGGTTATAAATTAATAAAGTGTCTTCTTCTTCTTCCTCTCCTGGCTCTCTCTTTACTGATTTTGTGTTGCTGCATCTCTTCGTTCCCAGTATAAACAGCAACAGAGTAAGCTTAATTTGATTTTTAAATGCTTGTATTGACAATAACTTTTAACTGAGAAAGAACATAAAGCTTATAAATATAACCAAACTCTTGATAATCCATCATGATGGCTAATTGCCTTCAATGCTAATCATACATTTGAGTTTGCCTATATTGAATTTTCAGCCATTGCTCCCTACTACAGATTATACATACTATTCTTCATGCAACTACTCATGAACGAACATCAAACCACATATGAACCTTCTCTTCACAGGCAAAATGGATTCAGCTCCTTAACTCTCTTAAATAATGAAATTTTTTTTATTCTTTTCCTTTCTTTTGTTGGTTACCAGTTCCTTGTCAACTACAGCATCACCCACCCACACATCCCAGCTGTCACTACCTCATTTTCCATCCAATACAGCATGATGCATCACCTGTTATCAATACTGACATTCATTCTCAAGAAACAATCAAGAAATAGGTACATATCCAAGACTCCTGGCAGCTATCCATGTTTGAAAGATTGAGGAATTCTATTTCTAGTCTACTTCCTGATCTTCATCAACATAGAGCATAACATCACTCTGGAGATCTGAACTTAATCTAGAAACAGCTAGTCACACAATAAGAATGGAAGAAATCTGTGGTATTGCCTAGGTAGCTACTGAAAAACTAATTTCCAACTGCAGCAGACAGAAGAATGTCTATTCTCCTAGCACTCAGGGCAAGAGACAGGACTTTACCTCTGACTTCCCATGTCCTCTGCTTCTCTGCTGCTCTGTCACAAATCTTGTCAGTTTTTTGTCCAACTATTTCACAGCTTGCTGGTTCTTGACATTTAATTTGCCTTGTTAAAAGCTGTAGCACATTCAAACCATTTGACTGCCTTCTTTGCTGCAATTTAATCACCTTTGCTAGCTTTCACCTCCTTTCTGCCAATGGATTGTCTGTTCCAGTTCTGCCATTTGTGTAATTGAGGTTGTTTTATTCATCTATGCTGAAGTATGCTGTGGATTAACTATTTCTTACCAGTTCTTTATTTATTGCTTTGAAGAACATAGAACTTCTCATACTGCCTGTTTTTCTCTTCTTGTATTCCATTTACCTCCTTCTTTCCCCTACCTTTCCATTTCTTAACTTCCTTCTATCATATCCCATGATCTCAAGCCCCAGATCAATAAGTGCAATGTAATAAGTACAAGTGACTGTGCTGTGAAAACTTACAAGAGAAAAGGAAAAAGTGTCAGGGAAAATGCCCCACTTAATTTCTGCGCCTTTATTTTATACAGTCATTTTTGACCCTTGGGACAGATAGCAAATGCCAGCAACTTTCAACTTTTTCCCAACTTGCCCTTGGGAAAAGCAGAAGATGAAATGGCCATGCCTCATGGACAAGCACACCCCCTAGAAATGACATATCTTGAGTTTTTTGTGTGTGTATGTGTGTGTGTGTTTGTTTTCATTTTGGGGTTTGGGGTTTTTTTTCCTCCCCACAAACTATGTCTTCCCTTTAAATTTTCTCCTTCTGTGTTACTACCATTTATTTTTTTTTACTATGTCTAAACACAGCACCAGCGACTATTGTAGTCTTCATTCTCAGTTGTGCTTAGCAATAGCAAGTGAAAGTGAAAACTCCATTCCAGATTATATAGCTGACGGCATCATTTAGACCTACTGTCTGCTTGATTGGTTATTGCTACAGCCTCACCACCTAACAGTAATTGCTAAAACTCAGTGGTTTTGGGCTCTCCTACTCCTGCAACACTACTGCCAGGGAAGTATATAAAGAAGAACAGGCCTGAGCCTGCTGTAAGCTAAAGAGATACTGAGCCAGAGGCATAATCTGACTATATTGAGCACCTTGTGGCACAATTGCTGTTCAAGAAGAGGATCTCCTGCTCTGTGGAATTGCCACTGAGAATCTTCTTCATGAATCAAATTGTAAGGAAAGAATTTTTGACTGGAATGGGTCGGAAGTGATTTAGGGCACATGTTACAAGTCCTTCCCAATTTTCTGATAAGTCTACACTATGACTGAAATTCAATAAATACCTTCCGGTATCTATTGTTCTCTGCTCCACCAGAGCACAACAGCATTCTGGAAAAAGGAAAGATGTGACCTGTTTTACATTTTGGGACTGCAGTGGGCATGCTTTGGTCATGTTTTGAGGGAGGATTATGAGTGTCTTCTAAAATGAGGCAACCCTCACTGTCTTCACCCAAATAGTTCATCTGCCTTATATTGTATTTTCTGCATGGCTGTGACCTCTCTCTTCTCATCAGCTCCTCCCTCCAGGGTGAAAGAGTGACATGATGGCTGATGTCACCACACTTGATTTGAAAGCTATTAACAAAATGAATTCTCTAAAAAAAAAAAAAATGTAGGGAAGAATATATAATTTACTCTGGTTTTGCAGCCTTCAGCAGCAGTGTGAGAGGAAGCCTGAAAGGCAAGTCAAATGTATGAAAACTAAAAAGTATGAGATAAGGATGGAAGAAGGTTTGGGAGCTGTAGATATCTGAAGACTTTCATGTTAATTTAACTTTGGTGTATTGTTAATCAACAGTATGCCTTTTTTCTTTTTTTCATTTGGATGTACTTCTCAAACCATGGAACAACAGGACAAACCAATCACTTTTCAGTGTTAAATGCAAATTAAGCTTGTTTGCTTTATTACCTTTTGCAACACAGTATTTTGTGAAAATAATTTTTCTACAGTTCTTTCTAGCATAGGCAGGGATCTTAATCCAGATATATGTATAGTGTACAAATGCATGTATACACAAATACATTTGTATAACCAGGGATCTGTCTATATTGGAACAATTTTTAAGCCAAATTCAGCATTAATGCAACTTGTCTCTCCGTATTAACCTACTGTGTTTAGATTAAGCAAGTCTGCAGCTTTCTAATGAAAGACCAGACACCCTCCCTTCCCACCCTGCACAGTCTGTACACCTGAGAGATGATTTTCAAAGTGCTAAGAAGAGGAAAGGTCATGTGTCCTACCTCATTGGAACACAACAGGAGGGTCTTTTCCATTGCCTACCTGGTGTTAGTGCTCTGCGAAGGTATCCCCTCACCACAGGATTGACTTCTGCTCATGTTAGTGGAAATTGTTGAATTGTATGTCAGACCATTATCAATCCCAAATCCATCTAGACAGTGGTAAAAAAGCAATGCACTTTTTGAGTAAGTGTGAATCATAGAGCATCTACTATGGATGTCTTCCTTAGTGGTGAATGACTGAATGCTGAGTGGTCTCCTGGTATTGTCAGGAAGGAAAATCCCCCTCTCCTATCTTCTCAGAAGACAATGATTAGCTGAAGGTAAAGCCTAATGGCTTTCAAAAGAACCCATACAAGTCACAAGTTATCTTGGTTAGCAGTAAATGCCTTGCTGTGTTGAAACCTCAAAAGCTTTCTTGCAGGATCTGAACCCTTGAATCATAAAAATTACATTAGTTTGATTACCTTCTTGCTTTTCACCTTTGTTTTGTTAGTAGTTATTTTCACAGCAGTTAATGATATCTCTTAAAAGCTGTAAAAGCCTTACAAATGATGTTGCAAACGTCTGATATTTTCTTGGGGATGGCCAAACCTCTGCTGTTTCCTTCACCCTCCTGTTCTGAATTTCTGTAAAGTAGGCAGGAGTTGTTCTTACTGATTTACTACTCAGTTTCAGTTATACCTATTACTAAGTAGGTGGCAGATGTTCTGCATCCTCCAGATCTCAGAGAAGGGTTTACATTGATAGCAACTGTATTAGAGGTTAGATGTCATAAAAACTTGCAAATGAGTGCATCATGCCATTATTTTTGGGGCTGATAACAAAGAGTTGAATTGTGAGCAAGTTGCTGCTGTGGTCTCAGCAGATCCAGTGATTAATTGTGTACCTACTGGAAGTTTGTGCACATTTCCAGAGATTTTTAGCAATATTGAGGTTAAGCATTGTTTTTCATAGGTATGTTTGACTTGCAGCTGAAGAGTAAATAGAATTTTTAAAAATGTAGAATATGTAATATGACCAAATAGAGGAACATTTTTATGTGACTGGATAAATCTTTATACAAGGTAGAATACAGAGAAGGTTTTCTGGCCTATTCGGTGAATAAAATGCATTTCTTAAAGTATTCCAATAATACTTTCATAGTGTTATGGGGGAAATAGCCTGATTACTACTATGGCCATTTAGATTATTTTCCTGTGTATATTTACCTGGGACACTCATACTGCTTGATAGGAATTTTCAGAAACTATTATATCACATCCTAAATAATGCTCCCTTTAATTCTAATGGAAAAGAAATAGACTAGAAAATCATAAGCAAGGCTTTAATTTAATTTGCTTACTTAACTAAAAATAAGCAAAAAATTCAGATAGTTCACACTTAAAGAACCAAAATGCAACTAACCCGAAGACAAAGAGGTATATTTAATGGAAATTCAGTGAGCCAGAGATCTGAGACCAGAGATCACAAAGATTTGTGAAATATGCTTCTGATGGACAGAGATATTAGTAAGTGCATGACCAATATGTACAGCTTGTCTGGCATAAATGCCTTTGACATAGTAATTCCAAAATGTGCTGCAACTGGAATAGCTTATTTTCCTTGTTAGTAAAATCAGCATGAACCAGAAGAAGAGAAGTAGAATTTATTCAGAATGATGTGTAATAACTCTAGTAGTACCTCGCACAAGTGCTAGAGAAGTATATAGGCATTCAAAAGAAAATCCTTAATGAAACAACTTGACACACAGGATATCTTTTCTCTTCCAGGGGTTCCTTCCCACTGTTACTACAGTACTGCTTTACTCTAGTTTAACACATTGCTGAAAGCAGGGTCAACTTTATCCTATCTCAGATTGAAAATGTCCAAGAGTGGAGACTGTGCAATCTTTCTAGGCAATCTATTTCATCTTGACTGCTCTTGTGGGAAGAAATTTTTTCCATATATCTTATGAACTACTCTGTCTTCTCAACCCCCTCCATGTAGGTGTTAGGTCACTTCAGGGCTCTGGTCCCTCAACCTCTCTTCACAGGACGAAAGCCATCTAGCATCCAATCATATTGGTGGCCCCTACAGAACTCACACATCTTTATCGATGCTTTTACTGTATAAAAAGAACCAAAAAAAGCAAAGTGGTCTTGCAGCAGTCTAATGAGTGGCATGTAGATGGGAATAAGCACTTCTCTTGATTTCCTAAATGTGCTCTCCTCCTGTTCCTACAGCTTAGGATGCAGTTAACCCTTGCTGTTGTAGGTGCACACTACTGGCTCATGCTCAGCTCACTTCCCACTGTAACTCCCAGGACCATTTCAGTACAACTACCTGCAACTGGTCCATTCCCAGACTGTTAACACTGTGAGAAGCTCTGTTTCTCACATGCAGAGCTTTACACTTGTCTTTGCTGAATTTGATAAGGCTCCTGTTGGCCCTATTCCTTCAGCAGGTCTGAGTCCCTCCACTCTCAACTGTATCAAGTGTTTCCCTGCTTCTTGGTGTCACCTGCAAATTTGAAGAAAGAGCACTTCATCACCTTCTTCAGGTTATTCTTAGAGATGCTAAACAGATACATATACAACTCTGGTGTTTCAAGTAGTTCATTGGGTCTTTCTGGTTCTGAGACTCAGAGACTCTGAGACTCTGTTCTTAAGTCTGACCAGCTGAAGTGATTTGAACAAAGGGTAAATTGATGGGCTCAATTATATCACCAGAAAATGTCTTCATTTCACTGAAAAATGTTTTCTGAATGAAGATTGAAATATTGTGTGGTTCATAATATTGAGCAGGCTTTCAACAAAGGGATTTCAAGAAAATCTCTGATTCAGCAAATGCAAAAAACCAAGTTTTTTATTTTCATAGCTGTAAAGCGTGGTGCTAGCAGGGTGAGCTTAGTGTATAATTATAATTTCTAAGAATGAGTTCTACTAAAATTGAAATAAAAGATCTTCACAAGGAAATATGAGATGTAAAATGAGTGCTACACTCTACAGGTTTTTGAAGCCTAAAAATAAACAAATGTTTCTAGCAGCAAACACAAGCTATTCAGAGCCAATTTATTTTGTTTTCATAAGTGTCCCTTGGAATGAATTGAATCCAGCATTTAGCACTTGGCATCAAATTAATTTGTTATCAGGGAGGAAGTCACAGATCTATGCAATTCCCTATTCCCATAAGTACTAGAATCTGTTTTTAAAACTGTGGAGGCAGAGCATTAATAATAACAACAGGTTTCTCAGCTTAAATACTATTTCCCTTCCAGCTCTACATCATACTTTAAAGAAACCCTCCTCCAAACTCAGGGAAAAAACAATAAATGGCAAAAAACCTCTCCTTAGCAAAATATAACCCTCAGGATTTTTTTCCTTTAGTAAAATATATCACATTGAACTTTTATTCTGCTTTCAGAAACCTCATTCTCAGTACATTTAAAGTTAATGGAGATAATGTTCTGGGGAAGATGAACCAAGGAGTTTGCATATTTTCTATAACTAGACTTCCAAGAGACCAATTAATTTTAACTGGAATGATGGAGGGACAGTTCCGTTAGTCACATTTTCAAAGTGCATAGCAGGCCTTGCTTTTACTGAGTAGGCTCATCAAATTTACATCACCATTTAATTAAATGTTTGTAGTAATAGTTGACCTCAAGAATAAGTCATCTGTTAATAAATAGATTCCTCTGCTTCTAAATACTATTTTACTGTCTCTGAGATGCTATTCATAGCCTGGTAGCTTTACCACAAACCTCATCAGCAATTCACTTAAATACATATTCCATTGTAAAACTGACAGTGAATTAGAATGAAGTTTAACAACAGAGATTTCAGCTCATGGTCCAAAACAGAAAATAACATGCATTTCTCTGAAATTTTTCTTTCCAGGGACAGATCAAAATTGAGATAGGAAAAAACTCAGACAAACAACCCAAACCCTGATTTATTTAGTGTCATCATGATTTTCTGGGTTTTTTGACCTGCTTAAATAATTGCTTAAGGAATTTTATGCATATCTCAATTTGAGTTAAAGAAAGTTTCAAGCAAAAAGGCAGGAGCTTTTTATTAGTTTTGATGAAATATAGTGATAAAGTCTAGGAAACTAAATGGACATATATTTGATGCCCTCCCTGCTCCAAGCTATCAACTTATTACTCTGCTTTTGTTTAAAACCTATGAGCTAAGTTCAGAGGTGATGCATAAAGTGTGTAATTTAGAGTCCTTTATGTTCAGTTAGACACCTTAAGACCTACTTTCACTTACTAGACTGTAAGTCATTGAAGTGGAGTGTAAATTGATGTGATTTACATGTGGAGAAGCTGGAAGAGTGAGAAAGTGTTGCCAATAGGAGGGAATTGCCATTTTATGAGTACTTTCTAATATTCATCTGGTTTTCTTGCTATACTTCTGTACCTCTGAGTAAACATATTTGCATTTGCCTGCTTAAGTTCCTGTGCATTCAGTGAGACCTTCTGGGCCAAAGTTGCTGATGATATGTAAGAAGTGTGATAAAAGTTGTGTGCTGAGGAGTATGAAGTTTATAAATACATTAAGCAAAGGCTCTGATTCACATTCCTCTTTGTAGCTGGCTGTAAACCCAGCTGTTTTGTAGTTACTTGTAATGACTACAGATTTTCTCATCTAAGATGCTTGCTCTGCTTTCTGTTGGGAAGATTTTTACATCCAGTGCATGCTGCATGTTGTACCTTGGTGCTTTTTTTGACAATCTGGCAGGTAAGAGGTAAGCTCTGTCATATTTTCTGTGGGATAAGAACATGCACCTGACAGCTACTATGTTTCTGTAATTTCACACTCCTACCCTGTGGTAAGTTACTCTTTTGCCAGGTGAGCTATGTAAAAACTTGTCAGCTCCCAGAATTGTACCACTTGAAGCGTGTCTAAGGTTTTGGGGGTTTTTTTAAGTCTAAGCCAAAGATAACTTGAAGTACTACCAGTACAGACACAGTTCCTGCAGGATAAAAATACATAAATCTTTTAATCTCAATTTCTACCATCTTAAAAAACTGTTGATAATATGCCAATTTAATAATTAAAAAAATAATGATCCTGACCAATATACTTATCCATGGGACAACAATGTGCCCTTGTGGCAAAGAAGGACAATGGTATCCTGGGGTGCATTAAGAAGAGTGTGTCCAGCAGATCAAGGGAGGTTCTCCTCCCCCTCTACTCTGCCCTAGTGAGACGTCACCTGGAGTATTGCATCCAGATCTGGGCTCCCCAGTTCAAGAGAGACAGAGATCTACTTGAGAGAGTCCAATGGAGGGCTACGAGGATGATAAAGAGGCTGGAACACCTGCCTAACAAGGAAAGGCTGAGACACCTGGGTCTTTTTAGTCTGGAGAGGAGAAGACTGAGAGGGGATCTAGTTAATGTCTGTAACTACATGAGGGCTGGCATCAAGCAGGCAGGTACAACCTCTTTTTACTTGTGCCTTGTGATAGGACAAGGGGCAATAGATTCAAGCTTGAGTACAGGAAGTTACACCTCAACATGTAGAAGAACTTCTTTAATGTAAGGACTACAGAGCACTGGAACAGACTCCCCAGAGAAGTTGTGGAGTCTCCTTCTCTGTAGACTTTCAAGACCTGTCTGGATGCATTTCTGTGTGATCTGCTCTAGTTTTGCCCTGCTCTGACAGGGGGATTGGACTTTATGATCTCTGGAGGTCCCTTCCAACTCCTAACTTTCTGTGATTCTGTGATACTTACCCTAAGAATATAGTTACAGATAAGCAAAACTTGAGTTTAAAATTAATCTGAAGCATAATGAACACACGTGAGGAGAAAAGAGAAGGAATAGGAGTAAAGGAAATATAAACCAACCTAGTTAAGACTTTAGGAAGAACTTGGCCTGGACTTCTATAAAAAGTTTTGCATCATATGTCAGATAAAGAGAGAAAAACAAAACATACAAATTTTATCCAGCTTTTGCTGTGCTGGCAAATCCGGACACATTTTTTACTGGCCAAAAAATGGTTCAGCAAGTGTAGTTTATTTTGCTCAAAGAACTAACATTGGCTTTTTTTGTTGTTGTTGTTTGTTTTGGTTTTAATAATGGTACCTTTTTTTTATAGAAAATATTTACCAACTCATTATAGTAATGTAGTTATCTATTTTAGCATACAAGTTGATAAAAACATTCATACAGCTATGATCTATTAGTAATTTTTTTTACTAAGTATATTAGCATTATATACAGGTACAGTTAAACTTTATATGCAGGAAGAGTTGAGCCTTGACATGAACTCCAATTGTCCTGTGCAATATAGATTTTGTTGGTTTTATTTTTGTTTTTACTTTTTTTTTTTTAATTATTTTTCCCACAGCTAAACTGTAAACAGGTAGCTAAACCACAATAAGAAAACCTATTCTGGGATTAAATTGTTTTTTCAGTTTGCATTCAACTCTTGATTTATACTAAGAAAATTTTCCAGTAGAGCCAGAAGCTTTTTCTGTGTAGGATTGAATCCAGCTAATGCTTTCTGAAACTATAGTCAAGACAAGGCAAGTTGCTTTTGGATACATATTAGAATGATCCTATGTCCCAGTATTAGCTCAACTCACTTTCTATACAACTAGCTTTGGCTGATTAGAGGATTGAAGGTGCTAATTAGTTCCTGATAGCAAATAAAATAAAATTTTTCATCCCTTTATCTTATTTTTTCATTGTTTTCTGAATGAAAGCTTAGAATCACCCTTGAATTTTGGTATGTACTTTTCCCAAATAGTAATTTTGGTTCTAAAATTATATACATTAGTGTCACCCATATAATCTGTTAAGTCCTTCTTTCAATAACAGACATGAAGCCATCAAAGAATTTTGCTTAACTGGTGGTCAAAGTTACAGTCCATTTTCAGCTCATTGTTAAACTGGACCTTGCAAATAAACAAATATTTAATCCCTCCTGTTTCTATTTCAAAATAATATGCAGTATTTTTAAAAACAAGTGCTTTAAAATAAAAATTAAAATCTAGACAAAATGCAGCACTAGTCCTGAGATGATAAATTAAAAGGAGAGTTTGAGAGATCTTGTAACTTAACTGAAAATAGGGATTTATCATGTTACTATTTGTTAAAAAAGGAAGATGAAGGCACAAGGAACTAAATCTAGAATAAAGAGGAAATAAACCCACTAGCTTACATGAAATATCCCCAAAGTGCATAATGAATACAAGGTCACTTGCTGAAACTGCCGATGTTTATGTGATTAAATCATTATTTTAAGGGAAACTGAATCAGCAAAACGAAAAGTTACAGCAAATATTAGCGAAACAATTTTCTATGAACCAGCAAGGAGTTAGAAAGAGTTTGCATTTATAAATGCGCCCAAAGAACCAGCACACAGGAGCTCTTTCACTGGTTATGATCAGCAGGACCGCTTGGAAAAGGATGAGACTGGGGCCACCCACAGGGTAACCCTGGCTGCCATGGGAGCTCATCATAGCAAAGTTGCATGCGTGGAAGTGTTGATTTTACCAGCATCACTTTGGCTGTGTCTCCAGTTACTGTACTACTTTAGTGTCAGCTATAAAGTCATGATAATGGCACAGGCGCAAAGAGATTCTTCTCTTGCCATGGTTCTGCTGAGTACACAAGGAGAAGCTTTTATATTCCCTTGTCTTTCTGCATTTTTGCTTTTTATAATATGCTTGGGGACACAACAGTATGCCCGCAAGGTTCTCAATTAACATGGCAGAAGACAGAAAATAAATCAGGATGATGGATTTTTTAAAATACAGTCACTGGAGATAAAAATCTACCTTGGCACAGACCAAGATAGAAGTTCAGGAAGTAGATTCAGATTGTGAACTCTTGTAAGATGAAGCCCAAAAAATGCTTAATAAAGAATTTATTACCTAGATTCAGTCATTCTTAGTTTTCTTTCTCTTTTCTCATTTAATCAACTATCTTGGGAAATTTTTGGCTGAAATGATATTTGAATTGTAAGGAGGTTTTCTTGTTTGTGTGCTTTTTTATGGTTTTTTTTTTTTTTTTTAATTTCTGTTTGAAAGTCTTTCGGCAGTTAAGTTGAGGATACCAGAATTCATCAAACAAAATTAAAAGATATTTGCCAGTACTTTCATCTCCTCACACTTCTAGTAAACATCTTCAACATTTTTTTCAGCAAATTCATCACCATTGATAACAGGCAGGGGAAGAATGTTAAGCTTGCATAACTGCCTTTAAGCAGTTATCAGTCCTATGTAATTTTAAAACAAAGCTTTGAGTGTATTAATTTATATTCTGTTTTGTAGAAACTTTAATAGCCTTTGCATCAGTAAATGAGGTATTTTCTTCAAACATTTTAAGAAATTTAAGAATCCCTTATTTGTAAGCAGTTCCTAATATGTGTAAAATGTGCAATGTCAGCCAAATTCACCTGCTTCTTCAAGACAGGATTTTTATTTTTTATAAAGCCAATGCATAGTTATTTGTAGTTGTTTATTGTGTATTTACTTTGACAATGATCCTGACTTACTTAGGAATGGTTTTTAAATGATATATTGTGGTCTTAAAAAGCGGATAGATTACTAGTGGGATTTTTAAAGGTATCTCACCTTCCTAAAGCATTTCTGCACATTTAGGAATTGAAATATTTTATAACATCTGATCACTGAGGTTTATACATTGACATAATCTCAACCTTCTATCTGTGTGCTTCTCTTCTGAAGGGCAGACTGGTGTGCACTTTTTTTCATGGGATGCATTTTTTTGGGGGGGGTGAACAAAACTGCACCTTCAATAGTTCACAAAGCCACACTAAAGTCTAGGACCCACATGACTGAATGATTGTATTTTCGCTGAAGTAGAAAGAGGCGCTCCAGATTTTCAGAAGTGTGGAACAAGAACAGGATCTTTCCCTAACATGCATCACTGTGAATTTTAACACCATACATATGTTTAAAATCCAAGGAAATTCATACCTATATTTGGCTTTGGAAGCATATGACATATGAGTGAGCAGTTTTCTCAACCAAGAAGAATTTAAAATAGCAGATAAAGATATCTAATGCAGAACAAAATCAGATACAAATGGCATATGAATCAGTGAGCAACTCCAGCTATGACCTCTGTGATTGATTCATGAATAATTTATGTTCTCTTAATCTTTATATTAAGCACAGTTATTCCTGATTTCATGATTGTATCTGCACTGAAAACAGTACATTCCCTGGTCACTAACAGGTCTCTTCTGGGTCAGGTTTTTGCTACTGTGTTCATCAAAAAAATTCACATCTCATATTATAGAATGAGAAAAAGAATTCCATGGCAGTAGTATTAATATTACACATCTCCAGCTGTATTTCGGCTTCAGCTGTAAAGGTAGTTATTGGTATTATTAAAAGAGAAGTGTATTGAAGTAATGACTTAGGAAATGCCTAGACCAGATTCACAGCAAGCCAGAATGAGAGGTCTTTCTAAGGTCTGGTCTCACAGTTGGGATTGATCAACTGTCCCACACAAAGGGAACGCTCATGAACATGTCTTGGAGTAGAGATATTCATTGAGATCTTTAAAGGAAAGCAGAAAGAGTCTGTATCGGACCAGGTGATCCTTGAGGTCCCTTCCAACCTGGTATCTATTCTAGGCTAGTCTTTAATTTTGTGTTTCAAAGGAAGTGAAATAGTCAGTGGATCTGTCATATCCTGAGTTTCCTCCTCTCCATCTTTTCTCTTTGTAAGATTTTTAAGGTTATATTTTAGGCTTGGGCCCATGCCACTTACGATCTTGCTGAAACTTCCTTTTTGTAGCTGATACCTCATGCAACAAAGGAAGTCCATGTACTGCTAAGAAGAGCATAGTTCATAGACAGTCCTGGAGTGCTCTCCAGCTCCTTTTTCCTGTTGCCTGTGATATCTGAGTGAAAGATGTGACATGGTTCTCAGGAAAGATTCATATTCTATTTGCTCTGGCAAAGCCCATTAAAAACTCTATGAAGATTTTTTCACTTGGGCATGAAGAAGAGTAGTATTTCATTGTTTGGAGTGCTCCATCTGTATTGTTTTATTAAAGCAAATGAAAAGAAATAATCAAACTCCATCAAAACACTTTTGACAAACGATCCAGACATGTATGGAACTAGAGACAAATCTCTCCACTTAGGTCAGTCACCTGTTCCCTATAGGGTTACTGACTTCACAAGAAGCAGAGAGTGGTGGCAGTTGGACCTCTTCTGAGTGAGGAGTAGCTGCTGTTTAGCTGGACTCTCTACTGGATGAAGCTGAATGGCTTCTCAGCTAAGCAACTCAATCTTTCAAAGCTGAATCTAACTTCTGTATTAGCCCTGGTTTGAGTGGGTATTGGACTAATGACTCTGGATGACCTTTCTGTCTCAAATTATTGCATGGTTCTAAGATAGTGTTTTGGTTTTCTTTGGTCCAGGTTGTGGGGCTTCAGGATGAAGTTTGGACCTCGCTGTTTCTACAGGAAGAAAAAAAAAAGTAGTCTTAAGAATAACTTCCTTAAACTAACCTAGTAACTTGCACACTCAGGAATTACTGAGTCAATAAAAAGAGTAGGTGACACAAATTTTCAAAACTTAAAGCAAGTGCATTGTATTTCACCATTGAAACTCACCTTCTCATCCTTGGGATTCCCTTTAAAGACAATTAGTGAGCTAGCTGAGTAAATCAGAACTCAAGCCACGGTTCAGAGCCTCAAAAATCACAAAGTACAGCCTGCCTGCCAATGGGCAGGATCTGCCCTGACAACATTGTATGGAAACCATTCATTCAGTATGCTCTCACTGTTTTCAGAGTGTATTCTGGACATCCTGGTTAAGAGGTGTCATGTCACCTCAACCATGGCTTCTCTCTTTCCTTCACTGATTGTTCAGATAGACTTGAATGGGGTAAAGTGAATGACAGTCATGACATCTTTCACTGTTTGCTTGTTTTGGATAATCATTAGTTCAGAGCTTAGCTTGACTTGGATTATCACCTTCTGTTATGTTATGAGCTGCCTCAAAAAGATGACAAGGTAAGACTAAAGTACTCCTACCAAGGACAGAAGCAGAAGACAGCTTAGAACAAGACATATTCTGTGGCAGGCACAGCTGTACTAAAAGCTGTTTGGGGTGGACCTAATGAGAAATAAATCATAGAGGGAAGGAAGAAAAGCTAAAGAGATACTACATTGTTGCAGCAATGATTTTTCCTGTTATATTTTAAAGACCAAACTGCATTAGTCATTTCATCAGTATTTGTATCTGAAAAAAAATGAAGAAATAATGCATGAATTACAGGAAGAAGGTAGACATATATAAATATATTCACTAGAATTATTCTACAAATAACTTGTGAGTGTTAAGACTTGGCACATTTATAAAACTTCTGAAAGGTTCATCTCTGTGCCTGGTGTATTTCTGATGTTATTTCTGCCTTCTGCGTATGTTATCTTTATAATCTGGTTAAATAAACTGTGGCTATAAATCCAAATTTTTATTTTGCTGACGTGTCTTTGAGCACTGCTTAGTGTGACTGCATGTGGTAATTACAACATCAGTTTCTGTGTTTAGGGAGAATTAAAAAGAGATCAGTTGTAAGATACATAAACTACGGATAGATGGAAATAGTGACTGTAGCCACTGTTCCCTTCACAGACAATGACTGCTCTCACATCAAGTTTTTGTGATAGTGAGTAGTTACTGAAAAAAAATGAAAGCAGTTCAGAATTTCAGTGCAGCAAAAGCTATATCTCAAACTTTTCTCTGCGATTTTGGTCCTGTAATGATGTTCTTAGTGCTTCTGAACTTCTAAGCTAAGAGTAATACCCAGACAGTTATCTCTGCACTATCTTCTTCTCAAGAGAAAAATTTATATTTTGTGCCCATGAGTAAAGAGATAGGATCTGAATATTACTTTTGAACAAAGCTGAGGAATCAGTCACTCTGCTTATCTACATATCTCTGGATATATTCTGAAGAGCGGAAGAGAAGAAAATTGCTTAAATACCTTTGAGGATATCGCTATTAGAAACTAATATTACTCCTTTGGCACAATGACATAGATAAAGAGAGAGAGAGAGACAGCAAGTATCAACTTATGAGGGACCTCAACAGAGAGAGATACTTATATACAACACATTTTTATAAATCATTTCACCTCCTTGCTTCAATTTTCCTGTCTATTAAACAGCTCTTGTAACTCTTATCTACCATGAAGGGTCATCTTCTTCACTTCTCATGAACTGTGCTAACATCATTCAATATTAGTTCAGCTATTTAACAACTAATAACACTGTAATTTCATAACTGTGTTTGCAAAAATGTCATCAATTATGACTCAAAAAATACATTTGAGAAAGGTTTTACAGTCATTTAAGAGTATGGTTTCTGGAAATTATCTGCTTTTTCACTGATTTTCAATCTCTACAAGGACATGGATTTCCTAGGAAAATCCTTGTTGCTCAGAGAGATCATGCAATCTCACGCCTCAAATGTCATCTCTCCTCTAAGTCAAGAAATTTTCATCCACTTACAATTCAGATCAGATTATACTCAAGACAGTTGCTTCACTGGGCAGCTGGTTGTGCACAGTTGAGTTGAGTCAGTTTTCTTTTAATTTGCCTTAAAGTTCTCTCCCTTGGGATAACTCATTAATGGACTAGTGGACAAAGCCCATTAGGTGTCAGCACCAGTGCCCATAATTCTTAACTAAATATGTTCAGAAACAAGGATTAACTTGCCTGAAAAAAATGGTAGCACAAATCTAATGGGACAGCAGGATAAGGTTCCAGTCACTTTATGGCATAATTCTGTTCCAGTGGATTTCTGACTTTGATGACAGCAAGGGCAAGATCAGAGCTTTCCTGTCTTCTGAAGACAAAGTATCTTAGGATATATAATCTTAAGACAACTTCTAGGAAATGTATCTTCACTCATCTCACTCATCTTAATTTTGCTGTTCTTTCCTTGAATTTAGTTGCAAGGCTTGGAAAAAAGTATGTATCAGGACCTTTTAAATCAAGACTGGGCGAGAAGAACTCCCGCAAAGTGCGCAATAGGTATGCCACTGGCAGAGGAAGTCTAGTGCTTTGGTTTTCTAGGCCCATGAAACAGAAACAAGAAGTTCTGTTGGTGACTAATGAGAATTCATCACTGACTTTTAGGCTTAATATCAAGGATATAAGTACATTAGGATATTAGTGACTCAGTAAATTAAGGACCTCAGCTCCTTTGTTAGAGTTTTTTTGTTTGTTTTTTTTTCATAGTCTTTCTAATAATTTATGGGCATGTAAACTTCTGGGTGCTGCATATCATTGTGTAAACAATGTCAAATAAGTTCAGTTAAACAGAAAGTATGAACCACGGCACCATGATGTTTCAGTCACCCTTGCTTCCTGTTTCAAATATCCAGATTTACAGCCTTCCTTGACAGAATTATTTTCTTTAATTTTCTCTATTTTCTATAAAGTTCTTTTCTCCTAAGAAAATGAAATTAAATATATTGGATTTCCTTCCAGGGCGAGGTTTCTAAATAGCATCACCTTGCTTTTTACATAACTAGGGCTCTGGAGAGGCTTTTTTCTGTGCTTTTTGATATGGATGTACAGGTTACCTTCTGATTTGTAGTGATTTTGGGGAAAAGAGATTCAGGTTTGTCATACCAGAGATTTGCATGAGTAAGTCTTCATTCCATTTTCAGCACTATGTTTTAACTTTTGATGGGAAAGTAGAACTCACTGTCTGACCTATTTATCACTTCTCTGTTCCATTTTTTGAGATAAAAGTGTCATATAGATGAACTGCAGACAGCAGTGTGTATATTTGGTTATTGTATCACTTCTGGTAAATCAAATAGAAAAATCTTCTGTAATCAGCTAAACTTTAACTTAATAACACTTCTGATAGATTGCTTGTATACAGTAGGTTATCAAACCTAAATATTAAAGACTTCAGTTTGACACTGCAGGAATGAATCACACAGACACAAAAGGCCAAATTTACATTTTTTTATCTGGAGTAAAGAAAAAAAAAATTGTTATTGGTTTCAAGATCTGCACTAATGACTAAATGAAGAATTTTAGATCTGGCCTAAAGAAGTTAAAGATGTGCTTGAAGCATAACTGTTAATTGCGATAGCATTTCCAATTCCTTTACCTGTGAGTTTTAGCACTCTGTGGATCATCATTCTGTAGTTTATTGTATGGTACCATTAGGAAATTCCTCATTATATTTCCCCCCCTGCCCCTTCTTTTCCTAATTCATTTCCATTTCTTGTACCTTTTCAGCTTCCCACACACATACCACCCATGCTGGAGCTGCCACACCAAAATATGTCAGTGACAACAGGTTTGACAATCTTTGGGGTGATGAAGGATCTGGCAGGAGCCTCTCTAGCATGCTTATCAGGTTAGTAGGGCTAGCGTCATGGATGGCAGTGCTGTATATACTCTTGTCAGCAAAAAGCGTAAACTGATTGCACACCTTTCCTCACCATAAAAGGAGGGAAGATTGAAGAAACCTTCATGAGATAGCAAGTTGAAAGATTATAACACTTTCCAATTTATAAAACAAGGCTCCCTTCAAAGTACTTCATGAATGCTCCTGTTTTTCTCATTTCTGTATGAGGCCTTACAGTGTCTGTAAGTATAATTTATTTGAATTTTATAGTCTTTTATGCTTCTGAAAAAGTGTGCTGAGGCTTCAGCATAAATATGAGTTAAAAACCAGCTTGTTCCATTAATGCCTTCATTGGCCTAATTTAGAAATTCCCCTCTCAAAAATGAGATCACGGAGACAAAACAACTTTACAGAGTAACTCTGACTGTGCACAGGAAATACCTACTTCAGTTTCCCTGGGACTCAAGCATGTCCTCTCTTCAGCAGCTGTGTGTATGTGTAATAATCATAATAACCACTG
The DNA here is from genome assembly GCA_025331215.1 of Actenoides lindsayi. Taxonomy (NCBI): domain Eukaryota; kingdom Metazoa; phylum Chordata; class Aves; order Coraciiformes; family Alcedinidae; genus Actenoides; species Actenoides lindsayi. The sequence continues at coordinate 32,091 of WTSP01010988.1, forward strand.
GCAGATGAGCAGGATAGAGTGTAGTGAGCATTTACCGTGTTTGTTGTCCCTATTATATCACACCACCAAATGTGACTAAACATGCTGAGATTTAGTAGTACATCTCCACTCCCATTGCACACCCTCATAATAGCCAGGTAAAGTATGATTTTCACAGCTTGTTTTGATACAGGTAAAAATAAATTGTAGCCTTTTTAAATGTGGTAACTCAAAGTTAAGTGACATTTTCTAGGTCACAAAGAGAATCAGCATCTGTATTTGCAGTGGAGTGCTGGAGCCTTGACTTCTGTCTTAAACTGCTAAATCGTGTATCATAGAGCTGATCAGAGGTGATGAATGTGCCGTGGAATTTTCTTTGCAAAACAAATATTTAACTTTCTACATATCAGTGAAGACCCCCAAAAAAAAATCTGTTAACTGTCACCTAACCATTTTCCTTTTATTTTTAATCGAAAAATCTTTTTATTAATTCCATTTAAATGCATGGTTCAAATAAAATGGGAAAGGTCATTCACAGTTATTTTCAAATACCATTCATGCAAATAGGCTTCACAAAATGAGAGAGTTCAAAAAGAGACTTTGAAGGGAAAATTCCCATCAAAAACATTAATTATTTAAAAAATAAGAATCATATTTACCATTAGTCAAAAGAGCCATTGCTTCCTCCTTGCTTCTGGGTGTGGAGAGGCTGGGAAGTGGGGGTGATGTGTGCAGCTTCGGCAGCCTGGGCATTACTCCCCTGCACACAGGCTTATGCTGCAAATTCCATGGTGGGGAAGGGCAGACCAGGATTCAAGCAAGCAGTCCAGAGAGCAAGATAGTGAGATAGATAGTTTGGTCCCAGCAAAGACAAAGGAATACTGACACGAGCTAATAATGCATCCAGCTCCAATCTCCAAAATAGGAGACTGAAAAGCACAAAAGGCATCCAACATATGACAGGAGGGGGTTGGTGGTTTGTTTATTGTTTATAATAACCTCTTCTGAGAATTGAAGACTTTTCTATATTTGGGCAGAAAATCAAAGACAGTACAGATGCTGAAAAATGCATCCAGATACAATGTTAGTAGGAAAAGCCAGTCTGAAAATGACAATATGATGGAGGGATTCTGTGCAGGGCATTTTATGCAGTTGTTTTTAATTAATTTTTGATAAATTAACTAAATATATTATCTATATATATTTTTTTTTTTAATATTCATTTAGATAATTCTTTCTTTAGCAAGTTTCTAGTTTGACATTTTATTTTA
>WTSP01010989.1:4128-15196 GCA_025331215.1 Actenoides lindsayi
TATAAATAACATAAAAAATAATTACATACTATAGAATAAGAAAACAATATTCCCCCATGTATTTTCCTAACCTGTACATTTCTGTGCAAACAAATAGAAGCTGTCTAGTTCTTCCAGAGGAGAAGCAAATAACTAGACTGTAGTCTACACTTCTCAACAACTGGAAAGAAGGAACACAGAGGAATTCAGATACATATGAGATAATTGAATAGTTTTTTTAAGTAACGACCAAACCAAAATAATGGTCGAGACAAACTTTTAATGAAATATATATATAAACATTTTAAATCTTTAAATGAGATATAGCTTTAATTGAAATATACTTTTAAATCTTTTAGAGTGTCATCTTTTCCCACTTATTCTACCATTATTAAGATTTGTTTCAGGGATAGGCAATAAATGCCCTGAATTTACATTTCAAACATGCAGTTCCAGCCAAACAAATAAGATTTCAATTCAAATTTTCTTAAATGTGGAGTATTTTGATTTTTGTGTTTCATTTAGGCCCATCATAGCACCATATTCAAGCTGCTCAAGGATTTAGGTTTGAAACCAGGATCTAGGATTTGGCCCTGTCTCCACTTAATTGCGTAAAGTTGGCACAGGGGTTTTTAAAAGTCTCTGCTGAATGTTGTGAAAGATGGATGAGGTGAAATTCCCAGGCACAAAAAAATAGGTGTAATATGTTACTGGATAACGTACTGAACTCAAAGACACAGCTTATTCCACTCAGACACAGCCAAAAGAGCCACTGATGCCAACAATCCTAAGGAAATATAAGGTTAGGTTTGAAATATTTGGTTTACTTCCAAATTTTTTCCATCTTCAGGCACACAGCTAGCCAGAGCCTATAAAAAGTGTGGAAACCTAAACATTTATCCTGCCGTGCTGACCTCCTGTTTGTAACACCCTTCATGTGATGGGAAAGGTTTTCCCATGCAGCCCCTCCAGCCTTTGGAGCTGCAAGACCTCACATTGCCTTCATTACAAGATTCTACATAGAGGTTTGTAGAAACAGCCACAGACTTCCTATTAAAGCAAACTGGGACACAAAACATGCATATCTATCATACACCCATCTATAAAACTGCTCAGAGGTGCAAATTTGTCAGACGATGCCTGAAGCAAGAGGAAGGTAGAGTCCCTCACCTGGACTTGAGTCCTTCAGGAACATTATTTCTCTGCCTCTTTGATGAGTTCTCTTGACCATACAACTTCTCTGATTTTGAGAGGAGTGCTGTTTATACATTTTGGAGGCTTCATGTCAGAATCACTTATCTTTCAGGTGGCACATTTCAAGTGAGTTCATGTACTTTGATGCTTTGAAAATCCCTTGTATTAAGTATAACAGACACCCTCCAGGACCTACTTATAAAGCATGTGCATTTATTAATGTTTATCTCATCATTTACAATGCAATACAAAATGCTGTGTTATTGGATGGGCAGTCTACTAGTCAAAACACTGAATTCCCAAGAAAAGGCACAGATGTTACCATGACAAAATCTCCGTCTTTGAATAAATATGTTTTTATTCTCATGAATCTCAAGCTTCACTAGAACAGTTTAAGAAACCTAAAGCATGTTTCTGAGTAAACAGCTATTACTCTTCAGATACTTCCAGATTTAAAATCTGTCCCGTTACAAAAATGCTTTGGATCATTTCAGTTCATCTGGTGAACCTGCTATGAGGGTTGAGTTAATCTATTTGAACTCATTTCAACTGCTGCTTACCATTTTGATCTGACAGTTTAATGCTGTTCCATCACAAAATATATGTTTCCACTGAAAACAAACATTTTTCATATTAACAATAGAGACAATTTCAAGGGATGAGGTTATCATGAGGCAATTATACCCCAGAGGCATTACAGGCACTTATATAATGATAACCTTATCTTCAGTGTGCCTTATTAAATAATTACAAGTCTGCCACAGCCGTGTATAAATACCCATAAGCTTCTCAGCTATGGGCTTATCACTAAGTAAAGGTAAATGTTTATGTGAGCCTGGCAACTTCTACCACTTGTGCTGAAGTGTCTAAACAAACCTCTGCTTTCCATTTAAATGATAACAAACAACTAATGTTGAACTGATTTTGCTTTAACAGGATGTTTGCCATTAGAGTGGGACTTGCAACTGAAGACAGAGTGCTTTCTCAAGATTTACAGAACCTTTTAGCTTGGAAGAGATCCTTACAGGATTGCTCACTGCATTATGAGTCCTCTGAAGTGATAAATTTTATATTAAGAATGGCTCTGACTTAGAAACTATCATTGCTCATAATTTTGTTTCTAGTGCTTTTGTATCCGCACTGTCAGTTAGTCTGGAGCAAACCATGCCTCTTCATTCCACCATGTGATATGACAGAACTGTGCAATAGGTACTCCCAGAACAGACAAAATAAACATTTCCTATGCATACAGATTCAAATTTCAAAGGTGTTGAATTTGTTCATGTTCACAGACCCTTCCTCTTCACATCCCATTAAAATATTAGTGGCTGAATTTACTGACAAAAATAAATTTTAAGCTTCAGTGATCTAATACTCACCAAAAATAAATTAGCAATGATATATGATAAATCCAGTCTGCAATGGGTAATTTTATGACTGTAATTAAACAGAAAAATAAAATGCTAAATCATCCCCAACACCAGTTTTTTAATGTGTCCAGCCACATAGTTTCATTAAAAATGTTTCTTTATACTATGCTAACAATAGCAATAATAGGCAATGATAAAAACCATAGTAAGAACAATGCCACTAGGCTACTCCCATTCAGTCGTAAAATTCAGATGTAACATATTTCCAAACTACTTACAGAAAGAGATAAATATCATAAGAAAATCATAAAAACTGGGAATAGTAAACAGTAAAGAACTGCTTGTGGCAAAAGTTTACTACATTCCATGATATACAGAAACCAGCAGATTTTACAGACAGTACAATGAGAAGCAGATTAGAAGCAGAATTCCATTAGCTATCCCACAGGCAGAAGAAAACTGTTCTCATAAATGAGGAACATGGACAGGGAAAAATAGTCTATGTCCTCTTACACAACATAAGAAAGGCAAATGACTCAGAGTGTAGATATTTTGTTACATTGAGAAAGGCCTCAAAACTATGTTTTTATATACTCAGTGTTTTATAATATATCAGTTGATGTTAACACAATCAACAATGTGACCATAAGAAAAAAAACAACAGAGTAAATGGCGGGAATTTGTCCCAATAAGAAGGGAAAATTAAACACGTTTGAAATTTTAATTAAGGTAAAGGATTTGATCCCTTTTGGTTTCCTGTCAACAAATCACTGCCTTCTAGGCATGTGACATACATGAAATTTTCTAGTAATTCGATATGTTGATAGATTTTCCACATCCAGTAGTTACTTAAGATTAAACATAACCATTTTATCATATTCAAACATAGATCCTGCTTGTTAAATTATACACGTTTGAACTCACAACCTACTCTGCTCCCAAATGTTCACCTGTTTTTAGAATATATGCTTATTTCATTCTTACAGACAGATCTGGTTAGAAGAGGGATATTTATATATTGTATTTATTTTTCATAAATCCACATTGCCTAGAACCGGTCAACATATACTCTTCTAATTGCTTACAGACTGACAGCTACCAATGTATTAATCACTCAGCTTTCTCAGTACAACAATGCAATTTACAAGTCTGTGGTCCCCTGTGTGCTCTTGTTTTCCTTTCTGAAAATAACTCAGAGTGCAACAGCAATAATTTTGTCCAGAGATTTTTTTATCCAATTTCTTGACTAGACTTTACTGAAATGAAATCACATAAATAATTGATTGCTTTGCTTATGTGTTTAACATAAGGAGCATAACAAAGCTTGCCATGTCTAAAAACCAAAATGCTTCCCAGTTAGTTCTTTTTAAGAGGTAGTTCTGTTACATTTAGACCAATATTCATAAATCTGGGTTGTAACCTGATGGTCTTCATCTCTTCTCTATGCACACAGTAACTATGTTTCCCTATTTATAACATACTGGAAAGCTAAATTAGACAGCTTAACTCCCTTGAGAAATAAGACAGTAACTGTATAGCTCTATACACCTTAAAATTTGATTTAAATTAAGCAGGGAAAAAAAAACAAAAAAAAAAGCCAAAAACCCCAACAAAAATAAAAATATTAGCAGAAAAAGAGGACATTTATCACAGATAGAATGAAAAATGTGATTTGACTTGCCCTGACCTATAAGTTGCATTGTCCTATGCTGCAGAGATATCTCTTATCTTTTAAGCAGATGGTTTTGTTTAGTCTTTTCTTCTCAAAGACTTTGCTTTCAGAAGCACTGTCCATAGATAGCCAAGGAGCATGCAATGGATGTCAGCAGTATCATCAGCTTGAACAAGCCCTCTCCCCCCCCCCCCCCAGTCTGTACCATGACACTTGTTCCCTTGCTGTTACTATTCCCCCAGTATGCTCATGATGGAGCTTCTTTCTTTACAGTCAGATGCCCAGGCGGGATCTCTGCAAAGCTGCACAGACAGTAGCACTGGTGCAAGGCAACAGTGAATGAGCAGCCAGGCCATGGGCTGGGGAAGAGGGAAGAGAAGAAGAGAAAATAGTTCTGCTGCAATTCATCAAACCACAGCACACAGAACCACAGACAAAACTAGTCGACAGAAACACCACCAGTATTTCCTGGGAAACCAAAGGCACAGCACATGAAAGTGGACTGTTTGAAATAAGTGACGTGCCATCCCATTATGGTCTCTAATGAGAACAGTTCAGCTTTTCCTGATCAATTTGCTTTCCTATGTTCTATAACATACAGTACAGATAAAGTTGCCTGGGCCACTGACTAACCCTTGAAAAAGAACTTTATTTAGGGACTAGAGTATGTCCATAATGTTTTTTAATACATTTTACGGTGGACCATACCTAACAAACTACAATAGTGCTACAAATCTTATAATGTTTATATTTGCATTGAAATAATACTGAAATTGTGTTTCATAACTGAGTAAGAGTTTAAAATAGTAAGGTGGAGTTGGTGGGAGTAAAGTAAGCAATCCTCTAGGCAACCCTGAGTAATATATTCCATGTTGCAGTGAGAAAATGACAGAGGAATGGTCAGGTCTTCAAGCCTTGAGATACACTGTAGCACAGGCAGCTTTTGCTGCTTTGCTACACTGTAGACTGTGACTGTACCACAAGAGGATCAGTGTTTTAATTCAGGTTCTGCGGATTTTTTGTTCTGTGAACTATATAAACGCATGAAAATAAATAAATAAATGAGAGCAAGCACCATTTTTCAGTATTGATGCTATCCTACATTGATCAATAGGGAAATTACACAGGAAATTTAAGTAACAATTATAAAGTTGTTTGGCATAATTTTACCAGTATATCTTCACCAGAATTGCTCTACAGGTCAAACTGATCTAAACTCTCTCATTTCCCCCACTTCCATTAGATCTTATTTCTCTCCTCCTTACCCTCAAGTACCATATATACTTAGTAAAGCCTATATGCCCAGCTCACACTGAGTAACTTGGGAACAAGCATCTGCGTCTTTTAAAGAAGAAAAAAGGATAAGAACCTAGGGGGCTCTTAGAGAAAGAGGAAAATAATAGTACTAATGGTAGCACTAATGAAATTATCCACAAAGTCAGCAATGAAACCAGGAAAACTTTACCTGTGTTCAAGACACCAACTTTCCCTGCTCTGGCAGCACTGAAGCAAGTTGAAAACAGACACCCCCAGTCCAGCACTCCAGGGGTGATGCAGTATGGTATCAACTACCCCACGGCCTGGTTGGGTTGTTTATCCTGCTGTGGCCCCTCCCAGCTGCAGCCCCTCCCAACTGATTGGGCCAGCAGCTGTTGGTGATAATTGACCCATGATGAACCAAGGACACTCCATTAACTTTGGCTGGTAAAGAAAGTCAAATTTTTGCAAAGATATTTGATTGACCACTCACCAGATGCCTATTTGAGGGATTCACTTGCTTGGATGGGCTCTATCACTAGTACTAGCAAAATCTTCAGGGTGGTAATGCAACTCAGACTATATTCTTGCCCTACGTATGCAGCCATTTTCCTTAGACTTCCTGCAGTAGTATCAGAAGGGCAATTTACCGGCTTGGGGCTTTCATCTAACAGCTGTAGTGAAAAATCTCTCCAATAAATAGCAAAATGCAATTGAACGCACACACAAAAGAAACTGCATAACTACCTAGCTGACAATGTCCATTTAATCACTAAAACTCCTAATGTATATTTTAAGAAACCAGCATTAAAGTAGGACAATTTATTTTGGAAGTTGCATGATAAACACATTAAAGTTTCAACACACTGCCTTTCACAATTCAGTCAAATATGGATATTTTTTCTGTGTTAGCTGCATATTTACTTCTTTAAAGAACATCCATTTTCAATGTGTTTCTGTTTTTACATTCACTAGGGACCTGTGTGAGGATCTGGAGTACATACATGAAACATTCAGGACCAAATGGACCAAAAAGATTACAACACTAAGGAGGACACCTAAATTAAACATTTATTCACCAATGATGTAATCTAGTACTTGTCAAACTGACACACACAAAAAAGTTGATTTAAAATGGAAAAGATGACATCCAGTCTCACAGAGTCTCTTTGAAAATGAGGGTAGTAGAAAAATTTCAGGATAATTATTAGCTAATAAAGTGTGCAGAGGCATCACAAGATATTTTATGCATTTAGACATCTATTTTGATTTCTAATGCTGCTGCTTATGTTGGTAACTATTCATCAGGGTGAATAAAATGTTTTCAACCTGTCTCTTCAAATTTTGTTGCTTACAGTCTAAAAGCTAATACATTCACTCAAAGGGAGAATTTTGTATAAAATATGTAACAAATTAGTGATTTTGCAAATATTACCAGATGCTTGCCTCCAAAGCACATATATGCTGTTTACCTGCAAGATAAACAATTGCTCTCAATTTCAACAGTTGAAGTTTCAAGACAGTTCACTCTTCAGCATCACTGAAGGACAGATTTAAACATGTACTGCATGCATACTTGAGGCCAGATTTTTAGGAAGACTAATATCTAAAGTAATGAGCTCTTTTGACAGCCAGGTTGCCTTGTTTCAGCTTGAAATAGGTACTGGGTCATTTGAAGTTTGAGCTTTTAAAAGGCTTGCTAAGAATTGTTGAAAATCAGGAAATTAACCCCAAAAGTATGGCTAACTTTGTACTTCTACACTAGGGTATATGGAATGGTGGTTGCTGTGAGGTCTTGTGCCTGAGTTTAATCTAGCTTTAATTTTTAATACATTATTGATGTGGCTTTTAATTTGTGTCTTTAAGCTAGTAAAACTAGCTAGGATGGCAATCTCCTTTGACTGGAACCCACCCCTATGGATCTGGTTTTGTTGTATCATATGCTTAAAAGTATCATACACTTTGACAGAAAGCCATGTTTAGCCAAGAGCAGCACCTTTCAGTGTTCAGTACAATGGGTCCAAATCATCTTAAAGCACTTCAGGGAGCTACAATGATGGTTTTTTGTCATCTCACAGATGGATCATAATATAAAGTAAGTGGAAGATGTAAAACTAACTGCTTATTTTGGTATCTACAGAGAGTACTAGTTTGGAGGAAACACCTTTATGCAAGGAGGAGAGACTCAGTTCCATTATTTCCAGAAGACTGTCAGTCATTACTGGATTCACTATCACACCTTTTATTGTGGGAGCTTTTTGCATTGAATATGCCAGAAATTTAGCTGCTGTGTCAGGTAGTCGAGAGATACCTTTACAAACCAAGATGACATTCATTAGTCATTCAAAACATAATATCTAAGATTAGACCAGAGAGGAATAACAAAAATCTCCTGGAGGTGGAACAAGCTATCTACCTGAGGCCAAAAGAGACAGAATTTCATTTTATCCACTGTGGGAAGCACTAATGCTTGTTGCCAACTCTTCTGTTCTTAGTTTCATTCTGAGTCTGGATACTTTAACATATTTCATTCCCTTTGGCCAAAAATTGTTGGTTTTGTTTTTTTTTTAATTTTGTTTAAAAATTTTGTTTAAAAATTGTTTATCATATCACATTATAGTGTATATGGAAAGTGACTTGATTACTAAATGATTCTCTTTAGAGCAGTCATCATTATTGATATCACTCTCTTCAGAAATAAAGAAACCTTTTTACTCTTAGTAGATGACCAGATAAAAAAGGCACGTAGAAGGACACTAGTCACATGCATTTTTCACACACATAGAAAAAATAATTTAAAAAATATATGTATAGATATATATATGTTGTCCATGACAGTCTTATCAAATGATGCAGTTGTTCTGAGTGCTGGATCGGTTAGTGAAAGCTCCAGATCTCTCAGTAGAAACATTAACACAAAAGACAACTAATGTATTTTTCTGAGCAAGCTAAACCAGCACTGTATTTGTACTCTCAAAAAGTAAACAGTACATTAAAAACAGCCTTCATACTTTTTGTATGCTTGTGGGCCTTTTAAATATACTTGTGAAAGCAATACTTTGTAAACTCTGTTATAGCAAGAGGAATATGTCAGTTAAATCCCCTTTCTCTCATAAAAAAAATGTTGAAACAATTCCTTCATGTTCTACCATTGGGTTAGCAACTTCACATTCATGCAGTGTTGTTCAAGCCTTTTCATGCCTCACCTAGCAGTAGTAATTCAATTCAATGACTCTGTTGTACTCCACATTGCAGAATGTCAGAATGTGTTTCATGCAATGTCAGTCAAGTGCTAATTTGACAAATTATTTCAGATTAAAATAGTGAGAATTCCTTTGAAGCTATTTAAACCCAAGGTACAAAATACCCATTCGCTTCCCCAAACTCATGTTTTCTAACCCGAGAACTAGAAGGAGCAATGCCAATTTCACTACAAATGTCAATCAGGTTATGTGGGGATTCTTGACCTTCCTTCCAGGAGGAAAATATACCCACAGCTTATATACTATATGCTAAAACATTAGAAGACATTACTGGGTTTAGGACACTTATCTCTAAGTTTTGAAGAAATGTTCTTCCTTCATAATTAAACTTACAGTATCTGAAAACACCATTCCTACCTCCCTGTAAAAGTTATGTGAACTTAAGATTTTTAATTTTTTCCAAATGTGATCCAAAAATCTCAAATCAAATACAGGATTTCTATTTCTGAATGGAATATGAATAATGTGATAACAGGAAAGAAGCTTTATTCTGTTACTGCTAACTTATTATGCTTGATTATGAAGGAAGCCACAACAATTTTGTACACCATACTGATCTCTGACTTATCTTTTATCAGTTAATTCTAGCAAAGACCAACATTAATGTTTAAGCAAATTCAGAAAAAGGCCTCAGAATTCCAAAGCGTGTTAAACATCTTAAGCCACAGATGTTTTACAAAGGCAATTAAAACTTCCTATAATAACTTTATTTCCTAAAGAAACAGATATATCTGAAATAGAGACAAACTGGATTGGAAATGGAACCTACTTGCCAATGGACAAAATAAAGTTATAAAATTGGTCAATTTGTATTATAAAGAGGTTAAAAAATTTCTTGAGGAAGCAAGAGCAGGAGAGTATATTCTGGTAACAAAGTAACTTTCATTCTTCCACAAGTCACATATTCCCCATGACAGACTCTTGTTTTCCTTACACAGCTTCTGCAGAGCCCTTCTATCCACCCCCCCTTTTTATTTCTCCACTTCAGATTTTCCACATGTTGGGATGAAGCAGAAAGTTCACATTGGATGCACCCCATCTAATACTATAGTGTTAAAAAACTTTATAGAGAAAAATCTAGAGCTGAAAGGTTATAACTCTAACTCTTATTTCAAGAATGTAATAATTTATTGGAACTGCAGAAAGGTAATTTTCATAATAAATACAGTTTAACATGCTTATAGCACCATGAATCACATTTCAATCTTTGGCATTATGAGCAACAACTGTACAGCAAGGAGCATTACCTCTCTCACAGCCACTGATTCCATATACAGCATTTATATCATCCAACAGCCTGACCCTGAAACACGTCATGGGATTTAGATCAGATGTTAACATGTAGGAAGTTTCATTGCATAATCAAGAATTGAGACTTGAAAAACTACCTTAAACACCATTGACAGATCTGTTCTCCATTCAGTTCACTTTCACCTCATGAAGCTAAGTACAATCACACATATTTAAAAGATCTTGTAAAGATGATAAACACCACATAAGTGTTAAAAAGCCCACTAGGGAGCCATCAATTTGAAGAAGGGAACTTAAGAAAAAGCATACATGTATATGTATAAAACAATCTCAGCTAGAGGGAGCATATGATATATATCTAGCATAATCTCCTCAGATTTGTGAAAAACCTCACACATCAGACTGAAGGGAAGTTGGCTTTCTCCAGAAGACAGAGCAGCTGGACATGTATAGCCATAGAGGTTCTAATATTTGTGGATGGAATGTATTCCACAATGGGAAATACTTGCTTTTCCACTAATGATTTACACCTGATTAGATGTTAGAAATTACTCTGCAGGGGAAATCCTTGTACTCTTTTTAAATTTTATTTTCCAAAAAGGCTCTTTTAAAGGTTATTTTTAAAAATAATAGTAAAAAAACCCCCAAATTCTGACAGAAGTTCTTGAAATGTCCTTTTCTGCTCATCACTATGCATCATATTTTTTAGGGTCGTGTTGTGTCACATCTGACATAACTCAATGTGACATTATAGTTCATAACCCAATACACTCCACTGAGTGATACTGTCCAATGAGTTTCTGCTAAACGCGTAGAGAGCAGTGCACTAAATAAGCAAATTGGGTAATGAACAGAACCTTCAGAAGTCCTCAGATGGTTGCTGCAAGATTCCCTGTGAGGACTTGATCTTCATTTTTGCTTGAAGGAACAAACAAAGTAGAAGTTTAATATATTGCAAATCACAAAAAAAAAAAAAAAAAAAAAAAAAAAAAAAAAAAAAAAAAAAAAAGACGAAGAGGAAAACTCATATAAAAAAAAAAAAAAAGAAAAAATATTATTCGCAATAAAAATAGATTTTTTAA
>WTSP01010989.1:15296-31711 GCA_025331215.1 Actenoides lindsayi
AAAAAAAAAATAAAAAAAAAAAAAAAAAAAAAAAAAAAAAAAAAAAAAAAAAAAAAAAAAAAAAAAAAAAAAAAAAAGCCAGATGGCCAACCTTCATTCAATCAGCAGAAGAGGTAAAACTTTCATAGCAAGACAAATAGATTTTCTTACATTTCTTTATTATTTGTTGACCATATCAATGTGGTTCTTTTATGAAAAAACTTTGGTGCTCTAAAGCCATAGATCATCCAAGGCCTGCCCCATGACTCTGCTGTCTTCTATGTGATGAATTAACTGTGAGGATCTTACAAGACCTTTTTCAAGCCTTTCGTCTTTCAGGACTTCCTGCAAAAGAAGGACATATTTCCACATGCAGTTAACTTGCTTTATGGCTTGTAGTTTATATCTGAGCAAAATGTCATTGAACCTACCCCCCAGCTGCCTCAACATGGTCCTACTCTCTTACCTGGGATTCCAGATTTGTACAGATTGCAGACAAGCAGCCATGCTTTGTATGATTCACCAGCCTAGACACAAAGACACTCATCCTTAAAATAGGAATTAACTTTTGGAACATCTCCAAAAGGACCAAAAGAAAAACAATATGATGGATCATTCCAGTTAAACCTCAGGGAATAACAAAGATTTAAATAAACACTTCAGTAACAGGGGCTTCTTGATTACCCACCTTTATACCTGACAGTAATATCAAACAAAAAATCTATATCATCAAGGACCAATTACAGCCATTCAGGATTCATAGTTAGGTACATTTTTTGAAGTAATGCAGCTGCAGCATCCAACAGCTCCTACTGCATCACCTAAAGCTGAATTTCCCAAAGGTTATTTCAGTATCTGCTGAAGGAGACATTTCTAACCAGTTAACCACTAATCTTTAGTAGATAACAAGGTATTTCTTAATTTGCCTAAAGTCATACTAAGCCTGTCCTACTGAGTAGCCTCAGTGACATATCATGTGATTTGACCAAAAGAACAACAGAAAGCATTCCTCAAAGTTGTTTATCTATATTAAACCAAACCAGATCAAACCAAACCCCCCCAGAAAAGCAACCAACCCCCCACACATCAAAATACCATTTTCATTACCTGGAGAGTTCTTTGATTTTACATTCTTTACCTTACTAAGGCATGCACAGTTCTAAGGACTGTAACTTCACAATTTGATAAGGAACAAAAAAGAAAATCTGGGGCATGAATTCTACTTTGGTTCTACAGATTCCCAGGACTTTAAAATTCCAGTAAGAAAAGTTGCTAAACTTGAGTTAGTTTTCCTGGATAAGGTCCCTATAATAAAAACAATGTTTCTAGATGTAGATTCAGAACATAACAATGTAAACAAAAATATGTTTACATCATCTTCTATCTTTTAGAACTAATGTTATGAGCAATTTGAAGATGATATGAAAAGATATCAGCTCTTCATTAAATATAAACAGATGTGTATATCACTTGTTATAAACAAATATTAATTAATAATTTTAAACATATTGTGCAAACAAAAACTGATGCTGAAAAGGTAACAATGTTCATACTAAAACCAATGTTCACATAAAAACTTCTCAGCTGTAAAAGTAATTTTTAGGTATGTGCTACAGTGCACATTAAAATGCATTTCTAATGAATGCACTCAGAAAAACATGAATTCATATATCTTTATGTTTGGAGAAAAAAAACAAGTATTCACATGTTTTTTTCAAGCACTGGAAGATATCTGTTAGAAGACTGTGAGAATAATAGTACAAATAGTTGCTGATTTTTTAATGCCATAGTACAGCATGGCTAGTGAATAATTCAGTGAATCAAACTGCCCATAGATAATTCAAAACTAACATCTTCTGGATACCAAATCCCTCATCCAAAACATCCTTTCTGTTTTAATGGATTATTTTTTTATTATTTTGAAAAATAACCAGGGTGACTTTCATAAATGAAAATATCTATAAGTAAGTTCAAAGAAGAATATTATAGCATAGACCTTATGGATTTCTTTTTTTTCTGAATTGCTCTTCAATGTTAAAGCAACCCAAAGCTGCAATAACTGGAAAAATAGTGAAACATCAAACAAATCAAGAAAGAAACAGATCCATTGCAGTCAAACAAAACTGCATGGACATAAAAAATAAATGTTAACAGAGTATCATACAGAAGACTGTGTCCAGGCCTGCATATGGGCCTGTTTCTAAGCCTGATGACTGCCAGTTTAAGAAAGGAATGGTTCCCTTACAATGACTAAAATAAGACTAGTAGGCTGACAACAACTCACACCCTAGGGGCAGACATAAACTTATAGTCCAAGTAAAGATTGACATGTCCCAAACGATGTTTGCTTGGATCTGATATTATAGCTGTGATCAATTTCTTCCTGCAACCTAGACACTAACTTGCTTTATTTTAGCCAAAACAAGTGGAATTGAAGGTGTGAAATCTCTTCCTTCAGATGTACCATGTTGCTGTATGGCTGAGCTGTCAAATATTCATAAGAAATACAAGCAGTGTTCTGCTCTGGTTATAGACTGTATGGGAAAAAGCAAAATTACTGGATTCCTTTTCTAGTATTTGTTCTCTTTGCACTATTGGATTAAAAGGATGATACAGGTAGGTGTCAGGTTTTCCCACATAATATTCCTTAGCCTAGAAGATTTTAACAAGAAATACAGTGTCAGAAGCTTTTCTTCCTGTATCTCAAAGAAGAAATGGCTTTTGTCTGCATGGCCATTTAAGCACACACTCCACTTTTTGACTTACCTCACTTTAAGCAGCTGGTAAAGTCACACATGCCTTGTAACTTAGCTAAAATGACAGGGAAATTCAGGAACCAAATGGTGAATGATGGGTTTCTGGACCTGTTGTACTGAAATAAATGGGAATTCTCTCCCTGGATTCCATGTTCAAATTTTCACCCAAACCACCTATGAATATGACAAAGTGCAGTAAATCATACTGCATGTGAGTGAAGAAAACAAACTTTAATTGCTAGAAGTTTTACTCCTCATTTACATTGAAGGTAAGCGCACTTTCCACAAACAGCTCTGAAACCTCATGTTACTTGTATACAGGGGGGAGCAATTTCCTATTTTTTTCATGACCTCCTGAGGTCTCTAGTTAGTATAATTCTTCATTATATGCAAATATGCACATGTGGAAGGAAGCATAAGGGGGCTTCTCACTCTTTCATATAAGGGAGTAAGTCTTTAGAAGTTAAAGTTGACATGTGAGTGCAAAAATGCTGTAAAGAAATATAGACTAGCTGGTGTATTCTAACAAGGAGTGGAGGGGAAATAAGTATGAAAAGCATTGTAAGCAATAGAGCCATGAAGAAAGAGTATTCCAAGCAGTTGTAGGATCAAGAGGTTAAATATCCCCAGCCTCATAGCACCACTTGGGCAGCCTAAATCATGTAGGGATTTTTGGCTCTAAATCTGTTTTTAAAAATGTAGGAATACTATAAAAAAATTACAAGTATAGACACATTTTTCTCCTGGATATCTGCAGTTAAGTATTGCTTCTGACATTGGCCTCATTTCTAAGGTGCATTTCCTATTAATTTCAGTCAAAATTGTCATTACTTTAACTTGGTAGTGTTTGTTGATGATATTCAAACAGTTCTCTATGCCAAAGATGAAGCCAAGAAGAGTTTTAAGTAAAGGAAGAAATAAATACCATATATATGAGGAAGGACGAGGAGAAAGGTCTGCACAGTACCATGCCTGGCTAAAACCACCATCTGACTGCAATAACATCTCTTTGAAAACAAAATGTTCTGTAGCTGTTTCAGGGACAATTACAAGCACTTTTAAAAATCGGCCCTGTCAAAAAGCTGTGAATATTGTCCCTGTGAGAATATCACCTATAAGAGGAAGAAGCACAGTACCAGCCTTTTATTCTAGCTAATAGACGTAAACTGGCAAAGATGTTTTCCACAATTAAGTCCTCCACTGTAATTGTCCAACACAAAAGGATAGTTGTGGTGCCCCTCAACACAAACCTTTTTCTATGGACATTGACAGCAGCAAGACCTTCTTTGTAGTCTGACATAAGAGTAATCTCTCCTACAGGTAAGAGTCTTACTGTTGTCTTTCATCTTTGCCTATACAAGCTTAATAGCTGCCTTCTCTCCAAGGCCAGCATCTACTTTCTTGTATGTTGTCAAACTTTCATTAGGGTAGGAAAGCCACTCTGTAAGTATCCTCATTTCTCAGTAGTTGTGTACTTTCCTCAAATTAACCTATTGAATGGACACTATTTAATATAAACAATTCCTACTCTATAAAATATTCCTCTGTTGAAGAGTTGAATTCCTGAAAGAATATCTCCAAAATTTATCTACAGCTGTCCTAATTCCTTCTTATTTAAGAAATGTCCTGAATTTGAAACTTATGAAAAAAATAAAGTTAAAATATGGACATAAACTTGGCTTTAGGTTGTAGCTCTGATCAATTTCTTACAACTTTAGGTTTTATAAACCAAAAGTACATCTAACTTCCAGGGTTTGTATGAGGAACAGGATGACAGGTTGCAAAACGAACTCACAAGAGGGAGGCACTTATCCTACAATGTAGCAGTGCACCTATAATAAGCAGTGCACCTTCCCATTATGGACCATCTGCACTATAACCTGTCTCCATATAGTTATGTAAGAAGTTTGATGTACTATGGTAATTTCACATACTAGGGAAGAAAGAGATTTAAATATTATAATTCCTTAGAAAAATGGCTGCCTTTTTGAATCCCATGATTATGGTGGAAATATCATTTTAACAGACATTTTGTAAGTTCTGTCTTGTCACTGGAAAACACGTGAAGTAAACTTTCTTTCTAACTGTAGGTGTTTTGTCCAAACTTTAGCAGGGCTTTTTCTCTTTTTTTAAGGATAAGAGCAAGATTTTTTTTTTATATAGGAGAAAACAATTAGTAAAAGTTATAATTAGATTTTTAAAAAATAGATATAAATTGAGTAATCATCATTTAACTAAGATAAACATCAGTTCTAACTTGTAGTGGTTTTAATCAGATCATTATTATATAAAATACTGAACAAAAGTTATGATGATTTCTTTCAGCATCATCCATCGTACCCTGACATTTTCCCACTGTGTATTGTCACTAAATGAATGGGTATTTACAGTAGAATTTGACAGTGTGCTTGATAAAACTCTTACCTCACGCCTCTGCTATTATCAAGGTCCAGCTGAATTTAAATCAAATTTTTACCCACATTTAGAAAAATTATTGAAGACTCCTTTTAAAAATAATGGATGTTTTAAATATTAGGGGAAAAAAATTAATCATTTTGCTAATGACCAAAATTAGGAGGTGTCAAAGACTGCTCATTGAGCTCAGAAATTCAGACATCAGAAAACAGAAACATAATCATGCTCTATCATTTCAGCTCTCTCTGGGAAAAATAATCAAATTTTTGTTTTGATTAGTACAAATAGATTTTTAAACCTTTTTTTAATTAATGTTATTAAAATTTTATTGGACAGCAGAATATCATACAGCAATTTTTATTTTTTTTCTGCTTGCTGTCTTCAGTTACTGGAATCCATAAAACTGAGATGTGCAGAAGGTAGAGTGTGTAAAATTACAATGTAGTAAACCATTAGCATAGAACATATTTCTAAAAACTCTTTCCATTTCAGAAGAGTGACATCTGTTTACACCTTCCATTCAACCGAAATCATTTTAGGAATGGGCAAGAATAATGCTTCAAATGAACTAAATTTTACTGTATGACATCTGCAGAAACTAAAATAGAGATATATTACAACTGCAATGTGAAGATAGCATTCTAGCATTTATTAAAGTAATTTGTGAGTATGAAGGTGAAACTGTAATCATAAAGAATGGAAGTTTTGTTTGAGTTTACTGCAACAGAGCAATTGTGGCAATGTCATTCCTTGTCATTCCCATGTCTCTAGAATGCCATTTACTGTACCCGTGTAGTTTCTTTGCTACTGAGAAGTAAACATTTAAATGTCATGTAAGTTTTACACTGAAAAATCATCAAAGTTGTACACTGAAGCTGAAAGTTATTCTTCTGAAATTTGTATGAACAGCAGCCTTTTAAAATCATTCATCATGCACCCTTCATTGTGGATCTATTGGTGAGGCAGATGTACAAAAGAATAAAGAGAAGTGTAACCCATTTCCAGTTACAGGTAAATTGATTCATTAAATCTGTCAAAGAACAAAATATTCAAAGGCATGACAGGGTTCTGCAATCATCGTTCAGGCCAGACAGGAATGTTATTTATATTCTATATTGCACCAATTCAATTTGCTAAACTGTTTATTTGACATTAAAATACAATGTAAGGAAGATTAAAAAAAGGTCAGATTCTGACATCCTCACTCAAAATGAATAGGGATTCTTCTGAAAGCAGAGACAATCCACAGCACAGAATTAATAGACACAGGAAAGCTAAGCAATTTATTAATGCAGAACATGATAACAAACTGCAAATATTTGAGATTTGTAATCACTGCAGAGTAAAATAAATTATTAACTTTGAGAAAATTGTGTGTGCATTCTATAACTGAAGAACATATAATTAGAAATAATGACAATAAATTAGAATATATCACAAAGAAACTTTTCACAATCATATTAATTATAGGAAATTCCTTAGACTGAGTAATTATTACACAGCAATTTCAATCTAGATTGGATAACAAAAACAACAGCATTAAACCTACCATTCTGATACAGACAGTAAATTGGAGCCAATAACTCAATATACCAGATATTTTCTACCACCCTTTCATTAAAGGACATTTGAGGGAGGAATGAGGTATCAAAAGAGTTACCATATTGAATTATCTTTTCATCGTGTAGTAGAACACTAAACCAACAATATTTACTGTATAAAAATCTTATTCTCTTAAATTATATGGCCATAAGAGGATGCAGGGAAATCTGTAGTCAAAATAGTCACTGGATCTTTTGCCCTCAAGTTCCCTCCTGCTGCTAGCTGGGTCATTTCAACTTCCCTACAGTGGAGTTACTTCTTTTAAGTACTTCATAAAATGAAGAAAAGCTACAGGAGGTCATTTTTTCCTCTCTTCTAATAGTTTTCTTGGTTTCACAGGAAAATCTAACCAATATTACAAAAAGCATGACAAGCTTTGAATTCACACCGATCTAACTTAATCAGCTCTGAGTGTTTTGTGAAAATACAGGCTAAAGTTCCATTGTTTTGGATCCCAAAACACAGGTTTATGGCTCACCAGGACTAAATAGTAGGTGTAGCCATGACTGCAACTAAAAACTACAGTCCCAGTGAAACTGTTGAATTCCTTCTTGGAGCAAATAGGAGTTCAAGATGTGCACACCAGTGAAGTGAAAACTGGCCCTTCTGGGAATTGGATAGAAGATTTGTATAAAAGTACACATATGTTACATCTGGGCTTGATGACTGATGCAGGAATGGTGCCAAGCCATCTTCAAATTAGCTAGCTGAGATACCAGAAGCAGGCTTGCTGAGACAACATGGACTTCAAAACCAGATGCCCAGCCCACGTGAGAAGTAGAATAAATTATCCCACACTGAGTTCTCTGCTGCTTTGGCTAAACCGTTTCTTGTATCTTTAAGCTATGCTTATCTGCGGAGCACATATGCCCACAGACAAAACATAAATGACTCAATATTAAACCTCAATGGTTAGAGGCAGAAGTATATCTGAGAACATATGGAGGATGGTGGTATGGGCAAAGACACTGATGATGTCTAACAGTCAATATGCAGGTGGACATGAGTTGATACTTTCCTCCAGACCTTCAGCCTTATTCTGGAGACCCTGGCCAAATGTGTTCACTTCTGCCCTTTATTTTTAAAATGGGATGACTGCTTACATATACATTCCATAAATATTTGAGAAAATCATTGCAACATTTTTATGTCCCACCAAACCCAAAGCATGTCTGTAGCAGGTGACTGGTAAGGGGTGTGTAGGAAAGAGCAAAAGAATAGGACAAATTCCCAGAGCTTTCTTCCAGGGACTTGCAGACTCAGGGTGAATGCCAAAGAATGTTTCTTCCATAAAATATTAGGTCACTTCTTGACCTCATACAAACTTATTGATATATGTCATATCCTGTAGTGAGGTTAGTGTGAAAAAGTACCTCTATTTTTTTATTTTGAATTGCCTTAAATAGCTCTATACTGACTTCATTTGATGCCTCCCTAGCTCTTGTACTGTAGGCAACAAGGAGTGGTCCTTCACTACACATTTTCTTCATGCCACATATTTTTTTGTATATCTATTAAATTCTCCATTGCTCGTTTCTTTTTTTTATTCTAAAAAGGACAACCAGGCACCCTAAATAGAGCCCAAGTCCACTCAGTTGTTCCTTCTTATTGTTTTTATTTTCTTTGTCCAGACTTTTTCTATTCTTATACCTACATCTTTGAAATGTGGTATGAAAACTGTCTATAGTATGGAAGATCTGTAGATCCATGTACTTAATGAAACTACAGTTTCCTCTTCTGGGTTTTTTTGGTCATTTTTATAATTACTACTGATTTTGTATTATGACCAGTATTTTTCATTGTGCTAATTTTTTTCACAGAATAAATCCAAGATTTAATTCATGAATTATTACAATCAGTTCTGAGCCTATTACTGTATACATAAAATTTAGATTTTTTTCAATAACTTTACATTTGCACTTTTTTACCATTTTTATTCCATTTTATGACTCATTCAAAATTGTGTGATTCTTCTGTAATTCTTTGATCTTCTCAATTTATTACCTTGATGACTTAATATTGCTGACAAAAGTTTTTAACTGATTTTTAATTTACTTTTCCAGACACTATTCCCCAGCACATATTCTTGTGGGACTTCATTCTCTCCTCTATGAAAATTGACCTTTTATTGATATCTATTATTTATTACCTTTTAAACAGATATATTTTCTCTCATCCCATGGTAGACTGCTTTCTTTAAAGAAAAAGCTTTTAAATATCTTCACCAAAAGGTAAGAGCCATGGTCAAAGTGGTTGGGGATTTTTTTCATAAATTAAAATGTATTTATTAACCAATGGTCTATCTGAAACATATTATTACTATTATAATGATGATAATGTAAGCAATCAGCTAACTATAATGTTAATAAGGCAGTCAGTTGGTCCATTGAAGTATCAATGAGTGAAAGAAACCATCAGTAATGGTAAGGATGTTAAAATACACAAATACCTATAGCAATCTTGGCCATTGTGGGGATTGTTAAGATACTTAATCAAAGTAATTTCTTTCAGGCAATAAAAAAGTCATGAATGGCATTTTACTATGATCATGAAATGGAAGGTTTTTAGAATACATGAAACAATTTAAAATTTAGAACATCACTAAGATGAATATCACTAGAATAGTATTTCCATTTAGGAGATCCACAACACAGAGGCAAGCTCCTGGGGACAACATACAGATGTCCCACAGCAGGAGACAGTGTACAGTTCTCAGATAACATTAAAAATTGCTAAACAGTCAGAACACACTTTGAAAAGTTTATTCAATATGAATATTTACAAAAACAATGCAGATTTAACTCCACATTGTTATATGTATTTATAGTTACGTGTTATTACCTACTTCGTCATACATAAACTGACCACAGACTAATTATATGTAGCTAGCTAATAATACAAAGGAATCTTATGACCGTCTATCACTCAGTTTCTATTAGAGTGGTATTGCAACTTCTTCATTTTTCATTACTCTCATGTAACTGTTTATAAAAGACATAAACCAATCAGCTCTGATTTCAGATCATTCTCATAACTGTGGTGGTGAGATGTAAGGGCATACCTAGAGTTTGTTCAAACATCATTGAACAACAAGACAAAAGATATGTTTTAAATTTTATTTTCTGTGATTTACAAAACATGGATTTCTGCTCTATGTTACATATGAAAGGGGGAATATATCTATAAAAATAAATTTGCACATATTTCTTGTGTACACTTTACCAAAACTCCTGCATACTGATTAGCATGCAACACAATCTTGCAAAATTGAACTTCTGTATGCAAATACTTTTAACACTTAGCCAACAGGCAGATGATGCTCTGGCCCTCAACTGAGAAAGTTGGTTTCACCATGCTAAATGCTGCATTATGTTTGGCTAAATCTTAATGTACTTTGTGATGAGTGAGCTTTGGTGCACCAAAAGCAAGAGCAAAAAGATTATATTCTTGTCTTGCCTTGTCTTGCCTCTCCTTGCTTCTCCTTGTCTTGCCTCGCCTTACCTCTCTTAGTCATACACAGCTATGAAAAGTCCTGTTTCATTATGAAAATTTGACCAGAAATAGATACTTTGAAAAGAATGCTAAGAATAAATCTTACATTATCAAGGGCAGCTGTCTCTTGTTTTTCTGTGAAAGTAATCTTCCTTCATATCCTGATATCTCAGACATAAGGAAATGATTCACCTTTGACACAAGAGAAAAATGTGTTTAGTTCTAAGGCTGCATTTTTTTTTAATACTGGGATATATGATTGAATTATATGCACTGGTATTCACATAGCCATATGGGTCAAATAATAGAAGTAATTTTGTAGATTAACATAACAAATAATTATATATCTCATTGCTTTTGAAAGTGTAAGTTTCACAAGCACATATTCTGTTTTATTTCAACTTCATGTAGCCCTCTTCCCCTCTCACCCAGGAGCTAAAATAAAAAAACAACCAAGTATTCTAATAATAAAACTTTCCAGAGAAGTGGGCTGATATATATTTTCTGGAAAATAATACTGTTTAAAGACTAAATTAAAGTGGAGTTCTTTGTCAGTCCAAAGACAGTATGCTGTCTTTGATACTATCCACTCCCATAATCATACTTCTAAGACAGTGAACTGAATTTGATCTCTAGCAAGTCACTTATCTTTTATGTTTGATATAAAAAAAACCCCAAACAAACAAACATAAAAATTAATTAAAAAAAAGTTTCTGAATTGGTCTGTACAAGAGCTCAGTTTTCCAGACTCTTACTATCAATTAATTTAGAGAGACAGATTTAGATACTGATTTAATGCCACTTCAGGGACCGTACAAGATAGACGTGAAAAAATCCAGGAGACAATGACTTCAAGGAAAATATTAAAAATTACATTTATAGATTGACTAACAGTAAAGGCAAAGAAACGTAACCTAAGCACTTGGAGTAACTATGATTGTAAACTGATCGTGTGTTCCAAACAAATCCCAGAATGATTGATAATTTGAAAAGAGCAACAAATGTGTTAGAGTTTATTCAGTGAATATTTTCTTTATTCATCTTCCATTCCCTGTGAAGATTGTCTCAGGACTACAATATCCACTTTAGCAAAATGATCTAGCATGAGTTTACATAAAATTTTTGGCTAGATATTTAACTGAATGTTAATGATATTTTACTGGTATTTTATACGAATTAGGTAAAAATGACCAACTAGACAAGAGCAAAATGTTAATAACAAGATGGTTACAAAAATATTTACCCAAAGGACATTTTCATGAGGAATATGTATTCACAGTGTTATATAGCTGGTTATGATATAGCAAAAAACCCCAGGCACCTGAGGATTTGTAGCCTTATTCCAGCTACTTTCAAGAAGGTAGATTTTTTATCTCACAAACAGAAAGAAAGTATTTCTCCAGCTTCCAAATATAGGGTGGTTGTGTATTTTCCCAGCTGATGCTCCTGCACATTCAGCCATTAAGAAGGATGTTTCCACTCTCCCTTTTATTCCTCTCCATTTCCATTAAAACTCATAGGACATTCAAGGTGTGGGTTTCTGCCACTTCACATATCTAGATCTAGATTTTGAAAATTGTAATCTTGCCATTTCCAAAAGAATTATTGTTTGGGAAATAGTATTGTTTCCTCTTTCTCAGCTCTGTAAACTATGGATTTGCATGAACCAAAACTCAGTACTTGTGGATTTAATTATTGTGGTCCTAATCCGGCACATTCCATCAGTGATTACATTTTTATCACACAGATACAATTCAGTACTGTACTGCTGATGACAGTAGCATTGGTAATGCCAATGCAGGCGAAGTCAGGTGAGGCAAGGAAAGAGGGAGGGGAGGGAAGGGACATGATTACAGAATCATTAAATTCAAAAATCTGTTGGGTCCCAAGGCAATGTGAAAACTACTTCTTTGTAATCACTGTTATTTAATTCAGCTGATGGTCCTTTCACTAATCATGAAGTATTTTGTAGAATTTGTTTTAAAAGCTTCATAGACATGCCATCATTCCTGATGATAATCTAATCATATATTTAAACACATTGAAAACATTGCCCTTAATCAGAACCCTGCCAAACCTTATATTTATTTTTATTAAGTACTTTTGGAATACAATATTCAGCATAGGGACAGGACAGTGCTCCTTTGTTTTCTTTTCCCTAAAATCATATTTTATTTTGAGAAATTCATTAATCTGGACAAATGACTTAAAAATAGACGAGGACAATAACATTTATTGAATGTAGTTGTAACAAAGCCTAGAAAATAGGACTGAAAAATTCTTTTTATTGTTGCCATAGTGCAGAGTAGGCTGGGAAAAAAAAAAAAAAAAAGTGTTATTTTCCATGCCAAATAAATCTCTTCATGCTAAACTGTTATTTAGGTTTTGGGAGACTTTTTCCCTCCAGTCACACTATTATTTGAATGACTTCACCCTCTCCATAGATGATTAGAGACTGGAACAAATTAGGATCCAGCTTCATATCATTCCTTGTCAGAATATGAAGCTTCACATCACTCCTTGTCAGAATATTCACTGGCCATCTTTTAGGCAGAGAGCTGATCCAGTTCAAAACTATTCAACGATATAAACATGTGTAAGATACTGCATCTTCCCTAGCATGGTATTAACTAATGATCACACTGCTCCCTTTTGATGTCCATATGGAGGGTCTTCTGGAGTCATTCAGTAAGCAAGGCCTCCCAAAAGGCATTCAACTTCAACTGTGCATGCCTTAATGCCTTCCAAAATCAAGGCAATCTACCTCAAGTTTCCACTTTCCAAATAATAGCACAAATTTATTCGTTAATGAATAGTTTCCACCTAAGATCACAGATTTCTTCATTATTCTTTATGCTTCCACTTCATAAGATCATGACCTTTAGGAGCACATGGATGATACAACTCCTTGCCTCCCAGCCATCGCATCCTTGGGGACAGACTGAGAGAGTTGGGGTTGTTCAGCCTGGAAAAGAGAAGGCTCCAGGGACACCTTATTGTGGCCTTCCAGTATCTGAAGGGGTCCTACAGGAAAGCTGGGAAGGGACTTTTTAGGCTGTCAGGCAATGATAGGATTAGAGGGAATGGATTAAAACTAGGCATAGGTCGGTTCAGGTTAGACATGAGGAAGAATTTCTTCTCCATGAGGGTGGTGAGACACTGGAACAGGTTGCCCAGAGAGGTAGTGGAAGACCTATCCCTGGAAGTTTTTATGACTAGGCTGGATGGGGCTCTGAGCAACCTGCTCTAGTGGGAGATGTCTCTGCCCATGACAGGGGACTTGGAGCTAGGTGATCTTTAAGGTCCCTTCCAACCCTGACAATTCTATGATTCTATGATTATGTGTTTCAGGGAAGCCTTCATTTGCCAGCAGCTCACATACGAATTTGTATCAGTATGCCCAGCTTCGTTGTTCATTCCCTGAGCTTTTCAGCATCATCAGCCTAGAGATGTCCTACCGTTAGCAAAAGGAAAGAGAGAAAAAGAAACAAAAGTCAACATATGACTACCATGAGATCAGAATTTTTATAATAAAAGGAAGGACTATTCATACAAAGCATAATTAAAGTGAATCTCATTGTCATGACAGAAAAAAAGGAAAGGATATGAAAGCAATTACAGAAGTCCATGGAGGAATGGCCTATATAGAGTCTATCTAGCAAGCACAAAGGTGTTAGTTCATGGTTAGCCACAGATTGCCAGAATCTATGTTGGAAGAAACACTATATTTCCATTGCATTCCTGTGTTTTCCCTGTTTGCAAACTGTTTCTCCAAGCATCTCCCACTGACCATTATCAGAGATGGGATATCACCTAGACATATATGACAAAACTTTTTCTGTGGCCACTGAAACCTCAAATAATGGAAGTAAAACCACTTTTTTCCCTAGCTATTTATTACAGGACTATTGAATAAAGAATAATCTATTGTCTGCTTGCTTATCTTCATGAGAACAATGCAATGGTATTGGGAATATATAAAAGTGTAAAAAGCCCCTTAGAATGCATAATATAGGAGAATATGCTATAGCTGTAGCATCATTTGATCTGAAGACTGAGGAAAACAATTTTCTTCTCTTTGCTATAAATACCGAAAAAAGTCTTATAATTGTATTGCAATTTTTCAGGCTTGTATGGAAATGTTGAGGAATGTCCCTGCAACCCACAGATGAAAGGATCCTGAATTCTTTTCCAGCTATTCAAATTATTTTTTTTTTGATATAAAGTAAGGATTTCTCAACTGTAGCTTTGGATTTCTTATGCATGACAAAAAATGGCGATGGTAGAGAAACATTTTCATCATTTAGTATTTCATTAACAATCTTGTTTATTAGAAATTTTAAACCCCCAACATTATCATACTGAATACAATAAACTGTATGTAATTATTTTTTCATAGAAGCAAAACATTACAAAAAAGTATTGATGGCATATACTTATAATTTGTCATAAGTATTACAAACTACTAAATTAAGGATATGTAATATCAAAGGAGAAAAATAGAAGACATTTCCATTCAATATGGTCAATATATTGTCACCCAAATATGTGACTTCATGTTTTGATTTTAGCAAACCAAATAATTTTTATCTGATTCAGCCACTTTGAAGAAGAAGAAAAAAAAAAAAAAAAAAGTGTGACTTTTCAAAGAATCACAGATATATTATAGAAGGGTTGAAACTTGAAAAAAGTTGAATGTGGAATGCTTGAGGAATACTTTGTCATGGAAGTTTTAAAGATATATGTATGTATGTTTCAACAGCTTAATGATAGAAATGTTCTCTCAGTACCTTAAAGCGTGATACTTATTATATTCACTGATGTCACAAATGCAGCAGTGGAATATATATAATAAATATACATACATACATATGCTCCTTGTATCAATAGACTTGACGAGATTGCAGAAACCTAAATATTCTGTTGTGGCTAAACTAATTAATTTTCCCTCTTTCTGAAAATATTGTAACGGGCTTTTCCACTCCATGTTTACTGTTAGAATCAAAAATGTGTTAGATAATTAAACTGGCAATACCGTGGGTTTAAATTTTGAATTAACATTACAATAGCAGTTGTGAAACTGAGGTCAAAAGATGGTCATCCTAAAACAATGAATTCTGCATAGTTAATAGACCACATTATGTAGCTTTTATCAGATTTCTTCTTCCACAGGCATTAACTTGCATGTTTCACAACAAGAATCTTGTATTCAATGGCTCTGTTGACAGACTCGCTATAGAAGCAAAAGCAGGTGAGAAGGATGTGTGTATTCCTACGTACATTGAATTGATTAGGGTCAGGTTCAGTGACCTGAACACACAGACAGACGTGACTCCTTGAATTTTGGAGAAAGGTGAGCAGACTGGAACAGAGACAAGTGTGCTAGCACTACCTCTTTGGAGTTATGTTGCAGATGTCCATGACACTACTCAATATTTCCAGGCCACTCCCTTGGGAATGAACAAGTGCTAGAATGAAAACATGACTTGGTTTACTACCCCAGTAGCCACTATATTATCACTGAACCTTTCGCAACAAATCTTTTTACCCCTTCAAGTCCAAGCCCAGAGCAGCTGAGTGTGTTATGTAAAGATGATATCGTTATTAACACAGTCTAAAGATCTGCTTAGTAATTCTGCTGTATGAATGCTTTATTGACATCCTTATTCAGAAATAGATGAACATTTGAATTGCTGGAGACTGCCTATTCCAGACAAGGTGTACTTCTCAGAAGACCTTTGAGGAACCTTCTTCAAAAGCCAGTTTCACATAAATTCTGTTATGCAGTGGTGGTTAGTCTGAGTGCCAGACAGGTGCAGTATGAGACACCTACAGGGCTTCTCATCCCCTCTGTCATGAACAGATCCCCAGAAAATACCTCTCACAGGTAAATTAGCCTGGCTCTCTGGATGTGATGTTTCCATGGATGGAGAAAAATTGAAGTAGAACCAAGGTTCATGGGAACAATTCCTTTGTGGTTTAGAAGCAGTAAGGGCTCACAGAAAGGTCACAAGGGCAGGGTAAGATACAAACACAACTGTTTTATTTTCTCTATGTATGCAAGACACACAACTGTTGTACCTGGAGTCAAGTAGTGTCGAGGAATGGCTCGAGGAGCAAGGAGGACATGAATATGTGAAGCATGAACAAGCCAGCAGGCTAACTACGGGT
>WTSP01010990.1:0-27496 GCA_025331215.1 Actenoides lindsayi
TTGCCTATTACTCTTCTTTTTGGGGTCTCTTGTTTTTTTTTTTTTTTTTTTTTTGGGGTTTGGTTTTTTGCTTTCTTTTCCCGCCCCCCCCCCCCCCCCCTTTCCTCTATGTGTTTTTGGTTTGACTTTTTGTGTGATGGTGGGCTTGAGGATATTTTTTATACTGGGGGTATGTGTGTGTGTGGTGTAACCTATTTTAAAAAAATGCCCAGAAACAGATAGCTTATACAACAGTTGCAGTCTCCTTGTCCTTGGAAATCTTTATGTTGACCTATAACTCAGCATTATTAAGCAGAATAGTAAGAAAGTAAATACATGCTGTCTTTCAAATATTTAATAAAGGAAAATATGCACTGCATTTAAAAGATAGATGCTTGACTGATTTTAATGGCAATAGAAGGGCAATATTCTAATTTGTCTATAAAGTGAGGAGTGATGAATTAGGAAATATCTTTTTCATACAATATATTGTAAGTGTATATTAAGATAAGGTTTACCTTCAAATGTTACTCATATTACAGTAAACTTTTTTCCACCTGAACTGTGTACAATACATATACTCTAAACTCAAATGGACCATCTTGAGCCTCAGAGGCATAAAAAGGGGCTATTTATAATTCTGCAACATATAGTACACAGGATGGAAATACAATAGTAATAGAAAACAATAAATTGAGCTAGCGTTAACTTTGCTTACAGCCAACTTCAGGGACAATCAAGCATCTTGATAATGTTACTGCTAAAACTATAGATGGAATAAAAATATTTTAGTTAAATGGCACTGAAACAGTCAAGAGCGTTTGTTGAATATCCTTAGTACTAAAGAAAAGTTAGAAAGACAAATGTTCAAAAATACTCCCCAATGATAAAGGTAAATGAAGAACAGGACACAAAACAAGGCACAAAAACCACTTCATGGAGGCACCTGGTTTTCTCTACTGACACAAACCAACAAAGTGTGATATTTTGTAAATCAATATTATCTGGCTGTTCAGCAAATATGAAGACATTCTGAGAGGCTTTTCTTCCATGCAAATTCTTCATTATTTAGACCTAAAACCAATCTGCATTCTCTCTTCCAAAAGTCTTTCATGTCAAAACACTTCAGTACCATTAATACCTTCCCTGGATTGCTCAGGTTACAACTCCTCAACAAATGCATGAAAATGACAGGTCTCTGATGCTCAGTAGCTCACAGCAGCTTCCTACAATACTCTTAGTATGATATAGGCTCAGTGATAAAGTAACTTTTTAAATTACATAACTGAAGATGAAAGTCAAAATTAGTAAGTGTTCTGCTGCTAAAGAACCAAATGGATAGTCTTGTCAATGAAAAGAATAATCAGGGAGCATCAGCACATCCAACAGCTTTGCCTACATTTGGAGGAAAAAACCAATTAATTCATATCTGGAAATAGCATAAGTCTTTGAAAAAACTTTTACTGCAGTGGTATTGAGTGTAGTGCTGTAAACAGAAAAATTACTGTCTTCCATACATGTATGTGAACCTGTGTATTATTTTGGCTTTGAATTTTGATATTCCTACAAGCAATAATCTGTATTTTAATAAAATATAAACTTGGATGTAAAATAGCTGCCAATGTTTAATTGTGTTTCCTGACATGCTTTTGGAAGAGAGCTTTAGAATTTAATCATTCAGTGCTTTTGTTTACTCTTTTCTCTTTATTGACTTCTGGCAGTGTTTACCTATTAAAAGCTATCTTCTAAAGTACAGAATCATGAAGTTAGGAGAACTATAGATAAAATTACCATCTTATGGTACATTTGTAAATAGCTAAATTCTCAGAATATTGAATATGGCATACAACCGAAAAAAATGTAATTATCCCATAAGGTTTTGAAATGCTGTAGCCTCATTCAGTTCTCAGGCAGGGTGTTACAGAAGCTGTTAATACACTGTATTAACAGCTCTTCCATTTCTTCCTGGGTAGTTTCATATCTCTTTCTTCCAAGCAACATACCTCATCAGCCACTCTGCACAGCTAGAAGACTCATTTGGGGACTGAATTGAAGAAAACTAATTAGCTTTTCATGTCCTAACTTTCTTAACCTTCTCTGGTCTGTCTTAACATTTACTCCTCAATAATCATTCAATAAATACAATAAACATTGCATCTGACTGCATTTCAGGGATAGACATCTCAATTCATTTTATTTTGAATGCAAGTCTAAATTCCAATTATACCTCAAGAACAAGGAATTTAGGCACTTGTTAGTTTTTCCTGCCGTTGAAGACATCTTTCTCAGCCTTGACAATGTGGATGAAGTTTAAGATAATGCAACAGTGAATTTAAAAAAAAAAAACCCACCAACAAGAAAATAACACACATTTACATATCCTACAGAAAAATATCATGTCAGAAAAAATTTACAATAGGCCATTTGTTCACATTTGTGATGCTGTTTTGGTGCTTTCTGGCACTCCCATTAAATACAGGAAGTCATTTTCTACATGCACTTTTCAATATTCCATTATAGCTCAATAAAATTTTAGTATAATTTTTAGCTCTTTGTTATACCATTCCCTGAAAAAAATGGGGCAAGAAGCAGGTATCAGCCTGTCCCTGATTACAGGAGATGAAGGATTTGAAAAGACATCAGGACAGCAGCAGCAGCAGCCAGCTATTCATTTGCTGTTGGTTTTGGATGTAGTCTTAAAGATTCACTATTTGATGTAGATTGAAACTGAATCAGAATACTGATGTTTGGGGGGTGGTGATGGTGTTTGTGTTTTTTTCTGGGGTTTTTTTGTTTGTTTTGTGGTTTTTTTGTTGTTTTTTTTTTTTTTATTTCAGCACCCTTCAATTAGTAAAGTCCTCTGTAGAAATATTTAAAATCACTCCAAAATCAATTTAGTGACACAATTCCCCCTCCTCTACAAGGTGCTCATCAACCACTAGTCAATAAAAAAAATAACAGAAATCAAATAAATATCTTCCTGTCCCTTAAGTAACTCACCACGCATAGTCCAAGAGGTCTGACCACTCGTGTTACATGAGTTACACACACACGTTCACCTCTGAGTTCAGCATAGCCAAAACACCAGTGCCTCTGGGCTATATAAAACCCAGCTGAGGAGTGAACTGCAACGGCAAAGATTCCTTACAAAGTATTTTCAAAATACACTTTGAAACAGTTGTACATCTGAAATCAGCATGAAGTTCAAGGAAGATTAGTGAACCAAAAGCAGCAAATACACTTAGTGTCAAGAGATGCATCAAAAATTAATTACTGGCCAACATTAAAAAATAAAGGAAATATAACAGCCATTTAAATGAGATTGAACTAAACAGCATCTTTTGCTTCAGTGATTACAAGCCACCTATGTTCCATAATGATTGGTGAGGAGTGAGTAAGTGGAGAACAGGTTTTGTGTCTCATTAGCAAATGACAAAAGATATAGTTACTGTTAGGACAATCTGTTGGGACTGCAACTGCTTTTAAGAGCAGAAGATAAAAATAGACTGTCTCTCCAAACAGAAGCAGTCTATGCAGATACAGAAGCATTTATAGAAGATGAGGCTAGGATACATGTGAAGTGCAAAGCAACTATTGCAAAGATGACATTAATCAACCCAAAAGACCAGATTGCAACTAAGAAGGAGTCTATGTACCTCATATTTTATATGATATATTTCTCTCCTATTTTTCTTCTGCCACAGAGAGTGCTTGCAGCAAGTTCCACCACTTGTTCAGAATGTGACAGAGCTATCTTGGTTTCCATTTTTTTCCACTTAAAATTCTCAACAACAACTCACTATTGTCCAATATGTCAAAAAGATAGTTTAGATTAAATATATCACCAAAAGCCAGATGTAAGAGCAGACCAATCTTTCATCTGAAGGTTCTGATTTATGTGCTGCATCAACTATCTGTGTGCCCTAACAGCATGAAAGTCTGCATAAGTGTCTATTTGTTCCTTTGACATAACCAATTCTTAGGTTGGACTGTCAGGTTACCCTTTAAATGCTAGAAAACTGTAGTACTGTTAAGTTTGGCCTGCTTTTACTGAATCAAATCCTAGCATCCCATCATTAATGGCAAAAGAACCCCGGGGGTAGTTTTATTGAGTATTAGTTAGGAAAAAAAGGATAGGAAAATATTGATATGAAATAGTTTTAGTTTTTTAATTGTTGTTATTTTTAGTGAATTGTGTAAAGCATCAACACAGGAGTAGCCATTTGGCAAAAGTATTAGCATCTGAATAATTTTCTTAGAGAATAGTACTAATGCTCTTCCAAATTTTCTATTGGTTTAATATCACAGCACTGATTAAATACTTACAGTAGCAATAGTGGTAAAGCAAATTGCATTGCAAAACAAAACCACGCCAAATAAACCTTTGAAAAACAAATTACTCATTTTAACAGATCATTAAAAAAAGTAGTTCTTTTATTTGCTTGGCTTTTCATCAGTCAGGAAAAATAGATTATTTTAATGCCCTAAGAACTCCTTTAAGAACTCCTATTGACTCAAAGTCCCTAATCCTTTCTTACATTAGAACTAATAAGATAGGTCCTATCTTTTCTAATATTGCCTCAAAACCAAATAGTTCTCTGCCTACACCTTGTTTCACAGCTTCTGCTGTTATATATGTGTTATAGCATGCAGTTACTATTTAAACCTTTATTAATTAATAATGAACAATAAAGCATATAGTAAAAAATTCATTTTCAGGATATATATAAAATTTATATCCTAAATCAGTTTGTTTTACTTTCAATAAGTAATTCAGAAAAGTAAGAACAATGAGGATCTAAGTTTAACTTCCTAGAACATTACCAAAGATTTCAGCACGTTTTTAAAGCAGTTTTACACTGCATGATAAATCAATCAAATGTTGTAGCAGATGTCTAATGTATTCTTTTCACATAAGCCAAAAAGAAGTGGGTAGCATCTGTGTCAGATGTAAGCACAACTGCTTGCCATCTAGGTTGGTCACGAGATGATAAATGTAGATTGACAGTATCTATCAAAGGTTCAACAAGAGGTTTGAGAGAAATTTGAAGAGGGTTATTTTAGGGATAAGAAATATTTTCCTCCAAATAATTAATTTCTTATGATTACTATAAAAGCTACTTTTTTCCAGGATAACTGTTTCAACTTTGTAACATAAAAAGATTTATATTAACGATGTGTCTATTCCAGCTCATAAAACATCAAATGGTAACCCCATTGATTTTTAAACAAAACCTGCTAGGTTAGACCTATACTACTGATTTATAAGACATATTTTGCTATTCAGAGATCAATCTTATTAAAGTTTACAGTGGTTTCAAGTGAAAGAATATTCATATTGCTCTGTTAAAAAAAAATAAATATTAATACATTAACAGGAGAAATTTGTAAAATTAGTTATATTGCATAGATATATTGTATCCTGCTCCTGCACATCTTTTCATCAACTTAAAACATGAGCAGAAGTGAATTACAGAATAAGCCAGGGCTCCTCTCCCCTCCTGTATTTTACTATTATCATTGCTTTTCATAATCTCTGAAGTTTGCCACCTGAGACTATATCATCTGATCAATCCCCGACTCCCTTCATACAACTGGTCTTGACTCAGTTTTCATGCTTTTTCCCAACAAAATTTCTCAGGTGCAATTCTCAAAAATCATTTTGTTTGCTTCTTTGATTGAAATTTCCTTCTTTGTTGCATTCATTAGTACCCATGTGAAAACATGATCTCCAGAATCATGCTCAATTCCTGCCCTCACAGCTTTCATCAACATTTCTCTTGTAGTAATTCTCCTGACCTCCCCTTTTCCACTTCATCAGCAAAAATCAGTTCTTTCAAGGCAAACACAGTAGTCTGCCTGCTCACTAATCTGCCTTCTCTTTCCCATCACTGCTGCATATCCTTTCTCCTACCAGTACGCCTGGCAGGAACAAATCATTTATCAGCTATTGCACATCTCTGCACTTACTTCCAAATTACACTTTCTGACCTAGGACTTCCTCCAGCTATCATGAAATGCAATAGGAAGATTCTGCAAAGCACTGCATCTCCAATACACAAAGTCTTTTTTTACTATTGACCTGTCTTATGATGCTTAAGATAGCAAACTTGTGCTGTGAAGAGGAAAGATGAAAGTAGTAATCTGCAAACAGACAGCAGTTCAGAGAGCCAACTAATGCTTCACATTATAGAAAAAATTTGAATTTCATTTTATACATCAGGATTTTTAAAAGAATGTTTCCAACAATGCTTTGGACTTTTGGGGGAATTTTATGGTCACTGAACAAATGTATTTTTCTGGTCTCATGAAATGCCATTTAGATTTGGCAGTTATAAACTACAGAGTCATGATATCCCATCTGTGATTTACATTATAAACTTGATTTTGGCAATATGTAAAAAACCCAGAGCTTTCCAAAGCCCTGCTCACATATCCCACACAGGCCAGTTCAGTATTCTACATAGAGCTCATTCCCAAAGAGGTCATTGTAAGCGAGGAGCTCCTGTGAGCAGAGCCTCAGGCTAAAGCCAGGCCACAGGACATGAAAGATCATGAAACAGAAATTTGACCATCAACACATTGTTTATTCAATTATTCTGATTTCTTCCATTAGAACTTGTCCAGGTGCTGTCAACTAGGGTATTCCTTCCAGATTCCCAGAATCTATGTCTTTGGATATAACAATTGCATTTCTATTTTATAAACCCAGATGTTTAGATTTTTGTGGGTTTGGTTTGTTTTTGTTGTTGGGTTTTTTGTTTGTTTGTTTAGTTTTGTTTCCAGCATTCTAACCTGGAGTAATGCATTAGCCTTACAACACTTTGTCATTTGAGAGTAATTTCTCTTTCATTTAACTGCATTCTGCTTTCTGTAATGTGATTTGGTTTGGTACAGTACACAGAAAACATCTTCATTTCATGGAATCAATTGCAGTAAAAGAAAAGGAACACAGAAGACAGGCTATAGAAAATAATTTAGGACTATTTTAGACAGTATTATACAATGCTTAGTCTTTCAACAAACTAAAACTGCACTGTTAAATTGCATTAGCAATATTAATGCTCAACTACCATTAACATAGTGGTATACATTTTTTGTTTCCCAGTTAGTTTATTATATATCTCTGTGTGAGCTGGGATTACAACAGTCACGGAAAAATAAGTTAATCAAAATATTCTGTTCACCAGGTATATATAGATAGAGTGATATATGTATATCTTACAACACATGTTTGAAGCCAAATGCTTTTTCCATGCATGCAGAGTTTCCAGCAAATAAAACAAAATTTAAACAGGTGACTGGTGCGGATTTGTGCTCAGATTTCTATACTCTAATTGAAGGTGTTTTGAAAGGGCTTGATTTCTGAAAGTAAGGACAAATACTCCTTAAAAAAAATGACATTTCCTAAAAATCAGCCCTCTTCAGAACATCTCAAACTGGAATATCTTTTAGTCATTAGCAACACCAGAAAATTTAGACCACATTTTAAGGTGAATCAAAAAGCAAGTTTTCCCTTGCAAAGTTATCCATGTCTATGCATGGCAAAGCAAGTCAACAGGATGCTGGGCTGCATCAACAAGGGCATCACCAGCAGACATAAAGAAGTAATTATCTCACTCAGTGCTTGTCAGGCCACACCTGGAATACTGTGTACAGCTTTGGTCCTCACTATGCAAAAAACAAACAAACAAAAAACCAACAACAACAAAATAAACCAAAAAACAAACACAAACAAAAAAGAACCCACCCAAAAAACAAAAAAAAAAAAAACCCCAACAATGACAAAAAAAACCCCAAACCCAACCAAAACCAAAAGATGTGGACAGGCTGGAAAGGATCCAGAGAAGGTCCACAAAGATGATCAAAGGACTGGGAAGCTGCCACATGAGGAAAGGCAGAGAGAAATGTGTTTGTTCAGCTTTAAGAAAAAAAGTCTTAGGGGAAACCTTATCACCATGTTCCAGTATTTAAAGGGTGACCATAAAAAAGATGGAGACTCCCTTTTTACAAGGAGTCACATGGAAAAGAGAAGGGGTAATGGGCACAAGTTACTCTTGGGGAGATTCCAATTGGACACATAAGGAAACGTTTTCATAATGAGAACAATCAGCCACTGGAATAATCTCCCCCGTGAAGTGGTGGATTCACCAACAATGGGCACTTTTAAGATTCAGCTGGACAGGCTGCTGGGCCATCTTATCTAGACTGTTCTTTTACCAAGAAAAGCTGGACCAGATGATCTTTAAAGTCCCTTCCAACCTGGTATTTTATGATTCATGTACTGAAGTGGTACTAGCTGAAGTGCATTTTATTTAATCTCTTGGCTTTAGGGGTTGCTTCCTTTTATTTTGGAAATATCAGGTTTAATTATGCTCTTGGATTGATTATGGAATTTAGTGGGCAGTTTATCAGATATTAAGGTACAGTGTTTTCACCTAAATGTATAGCCTATGGTTATAGTGTTGTGATTATACCTCTCTAACACATACATAAATATAATAGGCTACCATTGTTACTTGCAAAATCCAAACCTAAGTCTACTATAGCCATAAATGAGAATTTTTCCAAGTTTTTCTATTGGCAGAAGAATTACATCCCAAAAAAGTGTGGGTTTAGCTTTGCAGCACATATCTGAATTTCATGTCAATACCTTCTCTTCCCTAGCTACTGCCTCCAAGCCATTATACTAGAAAAAAAGAAATTTGCAGTGAAACTGCTGCTCCTTCCCTGATATTTTGACTTTCAAAGAATAAGTAAACATCCTTTTATTTTTCCCCTCTGCATTAAGCAAAATATCACTTGCAAGAAACAAAAGAGAGAAAACTGTAACCAATGCAAAGTAAAAGTATCAAATGCTTATTTATCTTACTCTGCACTTAAAACCAAACTCACCAAAAAAAAAAAATCACAGAGCAGTGACTTGAAGGATTCGTTTAGAAGAGGGACTTTTCTCTGGGTCATTCAACAAGGACAAAAGCACTAAGCAAGAGAAAGTCACAGACGCGTTTCACTTGATCTTTGAGTAATCAGATACAGTATTCTGTGTAAGGGGAACGTTTATAACACTGGTGCTGCTGAGCTGCTTGAGTGGATAACGAACTGTCTCAGTTATTAAAGACAAGTGCTTATAAAAGAATTCACTTCAGAGCAGAGGGGAAAATACTAAGTGTGCTATGAAGATCAATACCAGACCACTTTTGTTTCATTTATTTAATCAGTGACCCCAGAAAAAAAAATATGCAAGGAGAAAGAAAATCTGCTGATCGTAGAAAACGGGAGTTGTACAGAGTGGCATGGGGAGGGTGGGCTGACAACTCTGTGGAAGGGGAGCCAAGAAGTCAGCTCAGAGAAGCAGAGAAAGCTCAGCACAAATTGCCAAGGCAAAACAATTTAGGGTAAGGAAATGAACAAGCACAAATCCTGGGGATTCAAAACAAGAAAAAAAACCTATTTGTAAAGCAGTGATTTCGATCATATGGTAGAGAGATTAAAGTAATCCTTCCATTTTGCAGTTCTGTGACTATGGATATCCTCTTACAGTAGTTTTGACTGTACCAGACAAAAAGTGACCAAAGGTATGGAGAAGTCTAACAACAGTGTTCACAAACAGAATGTTTCTGCAGATGGGAAAAGATTATATGCTCCTTTATCACTTATGGGAGGAAAAATATTGAAAAAAAAACCAGTTTGCAGCAAGAAATTTGGTTTGTTTGGGGTTTTTTAAAGATCAGGAAAATGTCTAATAATGAAAAATAGACGTTTCTAATATTCTAGTATTTAATGCAGCACTATAGTTAGAAGTGTGCCAGCTTCATTTTTTTCTGGTGTATCAACAATTGAAGTGTCCTTACATTTCCATATGACAAGAACAACTCATTGATTATTTGTTTCTTTACTTCTTCAGTAAGGTCCAGAAATTATAAAACTTGTCAGACTTGGGAAAGAATACAACATACACAGTAGCTTCAAACAACCACAGTCACTGTAATACAAACCCTACTGCAAAAGCTTGTTCATATATCCTGTACTATGTATACTGTACAGGAATAGCATGAGATCAGCAAAAATCCTTTTGAGTAAGACAGTTACAGGATCCAGCATTAGATCCTGAAATCCTATTTACTGACTTGTGGGTTTTTTTCTCACTAGCTGTAAGAATTAGTACAGTTCTCAAAGATGTTCCTGAAGCTACCCAGACTCCATACATTAAAGATGTATGCTTATTCAGTTGGTTCATTGGAAAAGTTAAGAGAAATATTGGATCATACTAAATTCTCTGTGCTTTTTTTCTTGACAAAATGAAAAATCTTAAAACTTTTTCTTGCTTAACACACAGACCTAATATAAAGTCTTCCTTTTCAAGCAGAAATCTGTAATTCATAGAAGCTGCTCTTTACACCAATTATACATCATTTTGACCATTTGTTTTAATTGCATTCACCAGAAATACAGGTTGAGACCAAACAGTACCAAGGTACTTTCTCCTGCCCACAGAATTAATCAGGCAAACACTTGTTTTCAAAGCTCACCATAAATATCCAGTAACCCATTAAATCCTTTTTTTTGTGTGTGTTAGAAGAATTTTAGTGCATCACCTCACTGTACTCTGAGTGCCTATAAATAAAAATGTAACCTCTTTTAATGCAGAAATGTCTCAAAGTCAAGGGTCAAATTCATTTCAAATGTTTTAACAGGGTGTAAACTTTTTATTTTACAGAGCCACTAAAGTGTTATGTTCATATATATATATTCATATTGGATAATTTACAGGGCACACATTTTGTTGTATGTGCTGTGTTTAATGCCATTCTGGAATTGTCTTCCGAGAAAGACAAGAGCTTTCATTTTGGTAGGTATAAACAAATCTGATATGCCCAGTAATTAATTTTTTAACATTCATGTGAAAGAACATGTTAGGAAACCAGGAAGCTATTGCAAAAGGAAAAATACATAATTTTGGGACTGATGAATTCACAAAAAGGCAAAGCCAAACACATGTATTTTTACCACTCTATTATTAATATTATCCCATCATGAAAGGTATTATAGTAGCATGGCCATGGTGGTTTTCACAGTTCTCTGGACCATATAGCATGTGCTAGATTCTGAAAGCAAAGCTGGCAGAATTTCACAAGGGCAGAGCCTGGCATCAAAGCATACCATGCAGCCAAAGTGAAACCACATGTTACATATCAATGAAAGAAGTAAAGGAAAAAGAGGATGTAATGTGTTTGAAATTTTAAAGTTGAAAGTTTTGCTTATTTTGTTTAAAATGCAGTGTAACAGGAAAAATAATGCCCCAGAAAAATATCAAAAAAAAGTAGGTGTTACAGATAGTTTTCAAGGGAATCCTAATAATGGTGGTAATAAAAATATCTAATCTAATAACACTATTTTCTAAAATACAGCCATTCAGAAGATACATAGCAAACCTTTCAATAGACTATAACAAATATTATTCTGACAATTATAGTTACACTAGATTGTAGTTTTATGGAAATATGGATACATTTTATAATACATTCTATTTTCATTATAATTTCTGTAAGAATTAATTTCTATTGTATTGTTTCCTGTGGTAAAGCGTGTAGCTAGTGCAGAGCACAACAAATCAGATAAGGCTATATATGCTTCATATATTCTGAGAAAGTTAACAGCAAACTCTTATATTGACATTTTTGGTCTTAAGTAATTTCATTTATAACTTCTATTTCCGTTGTTTATATACTCTGTATCTTATAACACTATGACTAGTTATTAAAAACAAGGAATATTTGAATGAAAAACAGTGTAAGAATCTCTTTTCATGCACTATAGTGGAAGTGTAAATTCAGTGTCCTTTTCAAACAAGAAAAGGAGAAGTGAAAGAGATGTATCTTACTATGAATTCTGCATATATTCAGTTTCCTGCCCCTGAAATTACTTCTAGTTAAAGTAACATATCTGATGCATTTTCAAATTTAAAAAGATGTGTTACCATCTCTTAGCTCAAAAATCATACACATTCAAGTCAGAAGTCACTGGAATTTTGAAAAGGATAAGTTATAATTTTTTAAGTTAGCAACAATTTGCTTCACAGCAGGGCAAGAGTTCAATAAAAGCTTTTGCACTGAGCTTCATAAACCAGACTTTCTCTCTGTGTTATACCGTCTGCTTTCAGGGAATTCCTGAATACTTGTCAAAAAGTAAAATAAATTTGTTAATCTGTTAATTATTAAAAGTATAATTCATTTAAATACAACTTCTCAACACAGGCTTTATAATCATAAATATTGTAAGGGTTCACATGCCCCAAGAAGAAGGAAATTATAATAAACAGAAGTTAAAATTTTTGTTATATAGTGATTCCACTTGATAATAAAGATGCTAAACCCTTATCTTGTTTTGAAACAGAAAACACTGTTCTAGCAAAACTCCATCCCTAGACAATGTCAATTTTATGGTCACAAAATATTTATGCACATAGTTCTGAGGCAAAGTGCACAACATGAGTAATGACATCACTGTTTCACTGAGAGATGGATATAAGTTTTTCCCATTTGCTACACTCAAGTTATGTCAAGTCTGATCAGTACACTGTATTATTAAAAATTCTTTAACCTTTTTACATATCTGAAGACAAAGGAACCATTTTAATTAGTTTGATTGTGCAATCCTGCTTATTGACTGAACTATATATAGCAAGTTTAGATAACCATCTAGTCTTAAAACATGAGAAAACTTCCTACAGCTAATGAAAAATTAAAAAATTTGTATGACAAGAAACAGAAAAAAGGAATGTAGCCACCTTAATTGCAATCCAAGTGGCTCATGGAAAATTTCCTCAGAACCAGTATTTCAAATGAAAATACAGAATAACTTTGTATTACAAAGTATATTCTTCTTCTACATTCAAAAAGTACACACTTAGACATGTAGGCCATACAGTACTACAGTCATGAACTGTAGATTTTCCAATTTGTTAAATATATTCTTATGCAAACAAGGGATTTTTATATTCAGTGCATAAAATAAATATTTTTTAAATTCCACTCTAAAATCTCCTAACATCT
Organism: Actenoides lindsayi; assembly: GCA_025331215.1. NCBI lineage: Eukaryota > Metazoa > Chordata > Aves > Coraciiformes > Alcedinidae > Actenoides > Actenoides lindsayi. The sequence goes on from WTSP01010990.1 coordinate 13,035, forward strand.
GTCATAAAATCTTCCCTGCCAAGTACTGAGTAAGTGCCTGTGGGCTTCCTGTTACTTGTCCAAGATTTTTTACTGTTTTTCAATTACAAGATTGCCTTCTGTGGGACTCCTTTGTCAGCAGGACCTGACCACTGGCTTTCTGCCCCCAAAGATCACCACTATCATCAAGCCTGTTGGCGCTTGCCAACTCATGTATCTTGTCACAGATGTGGATGAGATATTATGTAATTATACTTCCATTACGTTAGTCCAAGTGCATAATAAAATGAAGTCTGGTTAATTTTTTGTTTCCAGATTTGTTTTATATCCATCTCAGGGAAGACATTATGTGTGATTCATAAACAAAATTGCAATTTAGGCATGAGCTAGCATATTTATAGAATTATACTGTGTAACAAATTAGGCATTAAATTCAAGTTTGGACATGGCAATTTCCCTTGTGGTGACAAGTATGTGGTGGTAAACATTAATCAGACTATACAAATATACTGTGGTCATTAAAAATATTAGACACTTTCTGTCATAGAAAGAAAGCAAACTTTCCTAAACTTAGAGCATCAGGAAAGGGACCATGTATCAGGTTATAACAAATCAGTTTCTCTTCATCTCTTTGTTCAAATAAGAGGTCTTTTTTCCTTTTAGGTTTTTGGGAGTAAAGTCTTGATTTATAAATATAAATGTTAGTTTGTGATGTATTTAATTGTAAATATATTTCAATGGATTAATTTTACATGTATTTAATTCCATTAATGCTATTCCATTTAATTCAATTTCAATTAAAGGAAAGAAGTACCAATAAAATGGAAGCTGAATAGTATCAGACAGATTGCAAACACAAACAATATTGGAGATCCACATAAATGCGCATAAATCAATCTTATTTTATTATTTATTTTATTAATCAATTCTAGAGAATACATTTCTTCATAGAAATACTTGTGGTTTCTTCATAGGAAAAAAATTTCTACAAGGATAAAAATATTAATTATTTGCTTATGGCTTACTATGATTGATTTCTTGTTCCTCATCTATTAAAAGATCAAGCCATTATCAAGTATAAAACTCAAATAGTTTTGTTTTGGTTACAAATCAAGCAAAAGCAATAGTGAACAACAAATAATTCAGGAAAGGATTCACATATCCCCATACATGGCGAGTGTTTTATTTGATGATATACATAAACTACTTGGCAAATACTTGATAGAACTGTACCCAACTGGGATCAATCTGTGAGTAATATAGTTCAAGGAGAAGACCAGAAATATCATCCAAAGCTGACTAGTCAAAGAGAGGCTTTTTTTTTTTTTTAACATCAACCTCAATGAGCTTTCGATTAAGCCCTTCAAACTGTATGATAAACCTAGTATGCTGTGCTCAACAGTGAGCCTTAAAATACAATATATGCTATGCAGAGAACAACCCAGGAACTTCAACTGGAAGTTTAATATCTTACAGATTAAAGATATACTGATTTAAAAGAGCACTCTGCAGAAGTAATTACTAAAACATAATCTTCTGAAATTCAAGCTCATTCTGATAATCAACAATAACTACAATCAAGAAGATATATACAACTCAAAACATCTAATTAATGTCTATGCAAATACTAGGCACCAACTGTACTCAGCCAAATTCTGTGATAAACTCCAAAGACTTTCTGAAGTCAGGGGGACAGAAAATAGACAAACACAAGTGATCTGAATGAAAAACTGAGCTCAGAAGTTACATATTTGATGTGATAGTACATGAAGTATCTTGTGAAGCTATCTTCATTTGTTCTGTTCAATGCATATGGATTAGCAGTTAACTATTGCTACACAGGAAGTTAAGATGTATTACAGGAATAAATTAATTGTGGATTACATGATGTGAGCTACTTATTGATCAGATCACAGGAAATTACCTCAAAACTATTGCCAGCCTTATATGACTGGAATTACTTGTTTAAGGAAAGTCTGCATCTTACACAACTCACTTCTTTTGGTACAAAACTCATCATGCAATTGCAAATAATATAAAATGTAGCTACATATATTGCTGTTTACATAACTTCAAAATGAGACATCTATATTTCAGTTAGATGTGAATATTCAATAGAAAAATAACAAAACCAAACCCTTTTCTTTGCTGTGGAAGAATCACGAAACTATGTAACACAATGACATTAGGAAAAGTGCAGATCTCTGATTCCATAGCTCTGAGGGGCACTGAGCCATGCTGTACCATAAAATACTGTCAAATAAATTAAAACACAACCACAAGAAGTTACCAAAAAAATTTTTACATGACTTTAAACTCTAGCACCCTGAACAACTGAAAGAGGTTTAAATAGCACACTACACTGTATCTTCCATGAGTAAATAACCAGGGAAAAAAAAAGATAAAATTGTCAAATTAGTTCCTTGTCACTAACAAAGCAGATACTAAGGCCCTTACTTCAAGTAAACTTGAGTAGAGCAGGAGAATTACAAAATTATATTATAAACATCCAAACAGCATAAACACAAAAAAAGTAAGTTGCAGTCAAAAAAGGTAGGGAATTATTTACAGCAAAACTAAACAATTAGTTCATCTTTTGGATACTGGTCACTCTTAAAGAAACTAATTCATAACCAGAATCTGTGACAAGACACAAGAATACAAATCCTTGAGAACACAATTAGAAATTCATAGATAAATGTAGTTACTCATTTCAGAATGAAGCTTAAGTGTCAACAATCCTTCGATCTTATTGCAGCTATGCTGCAGCAAATACTACTAGTCTGACATTTAAGAAGAGCTAATCTGTTACAGTTTTAGCCTTATTTTCAAGAGCATCAGTGGAGCAAGCACAGTAAGGATAGTAACAATAGTAGCACTGATTCAAAAATACATCTTGATATGGACACAGAACTTTATTAAAAATAACATACAATGGATAAAAGGTAAAGTCAGTGTACAGACAATTCACGTGACTCCCAGTGACCACAGAAAGGGCACAGAGATTTCTATTTTGAATCTCAGGTGCAAAAAGTGGCCTTACTTCACATAAGAGGAAACAACTGCTGTCTGAAAATGACCACATGGTACTTGCCAGAGTAAGCCTAGCAAGCACACAGCTAAACGATAGACCTGGTAGTCCAACTGACTAAAGACATGATTAAATTACACTTCACTACCAACGGGTTGCTACTTTTTGGCACTATTTGCGGCAAGATAATGAAAACAAAACCACCATGAGTTTATAAACTTATGTCAAAGTCCTCTACAGCATTACACATATACTGAGAGAAGAACAAAATACAACAAAATCTGGTCTCCAGGAACAGTCCATCCATGCATCTAAAACCAAGAGATAGCAGAAGAATCTAAAGAGAAAGCCCCACTATAAGATGAAGTAGTGACTCCAGATGGACAAATTCTGCTCTGTATTTTTTTCTATTGCTCCTAATCTCAGCAGATTTAGGACTTGTAATACTCCATTTAAGAACACAATTTGCCTGTACTTTGTAAAATTTAACAGCAGGATTCCATTTTCAAGTGCAGAATTTTGGAATGCCTCCTCAGCAACATCTCATTATATCCATTAACAACATGTTAAGTGTTCTGAAATGTTAAATTATTTTAATACCATGTAATTGTTGTATGTTTAAACATGATAATATCAATGACTAATTGACCTTCTTACAATTTTACCTAATAATCTCCAAAATATCAACATGGAAGTCAACAAGGAGCTGTAACCATGGCATCAAAGCTCCAAACACAATACCTGGATTTACACTAAACCAAAAAATTTTTAAAATGCATGAAAAAAGTGAATGAGTCAGTTTTTACTAAGCCCAAGAAGAGGCTGCCCATAGAAGCTGTGGAATCTCCATGCTTTGAGCTATTGAAATGCCATCTGGACATGGTGTTGAGCAATCTGATCAAGGTGGCCTGCTTGTGCAGGAGAGTTGGACAGGATGACCTCCAGGGGCTCCTTCCAACCTCAACCATTCTGTGAATGATAGTATTTTCCCCTAAGGAAGGCTTTCATTTATGAAAGAGAAACAACGGTGATTATTTCATGTAGCTTATAGGGTTTGAGATGACCCCAACCTCAGTTACAGGCTACTATGGAGCAGCAATGTCTAGCAGCGTTCTGGGGGACTTGAAGTCATAACCAACCTGGAAGGGCAGAAAACCTCATTACCCAGGGTTCAATCCATCACAAGCAGCCTGGCCAAAGAGGGAGCAGACAGTCTGTCCAGGGCCCAGGTCATCAGGCACATTCAGTGAGACAAAGCAGATCCGAAATCCAGTCGAGAAGTCAAACTTAAGGTCAGGAAAACCAAGGTTCTGTACTGAGCTGCAAACAACTTCCCCTCCACCGCAGCTGAGGTCTGAGCTTAAGTGGGCAGGGTGTGTCTGGAACCCCAGGTGAGGCTGTGTAGGGTCAATAAGGCAGTAAGTTCAAATAGATTTTTGAACTGTACTATGTATGATTATTGATAAATTAGATACAAATTTGAGGTAAAGGCTAACTTTTTTACCATTTTTTATTTCTTGATATTAAGCATGAGTACAGTAAGACATAGATATTTTATGTTATTTCAGGAAAGGCTAACAGAGTTCCTGTATTTTCTTCTCACAAGTGGAATATCATTCTGATTCTAACCTCTTGCAAATGACACTATCTTTGTGGTAAGGATGAATTTTCTGGGAAATAAAGACAGGTTCTATGACTTGGGTTTATTTTTTTAGTATGAGAGTTGTGCCCCATATCACTTTTAAAAGTGGATGAACATTTTCCAAGGCAACTGTTCTGGACCAAAAATCATGCAGCTGAGAGCAGTAGAACTCTTGTGCCTTGCTTCTAAAAAAAAAATTAAAAAAAATCCAAGACAAATACGTTTTTGAAATATTTTGTGTAGTCAGATCAACAACTACCATTCTCATTCCTCCCCAGTCATATTTCCTGTTCAATGAATAGTATATCTATATAGTGCTCCTTTGGTACGTTGATTAGAGTTATCACTGCAGGACTACATTAATAGTTGGTATTTCATATTCCAAACTATAATACATTAAAGAGCTTGCATTTTCAAGCAAATAGCCATGACACTTAGCTAGTATAAATAACAGGCCCTGCTGTGATCTGAACAGTGTGTATTCAGCAAAGGTCCCCCTTTTGGCAGATTTTCCTCAACATTTCCACTAATGCTGGAGGATTTAGTTTTGCTATTTTCAGCTGCATGCTTTTAAAGAGGAAGTTCCCAGTTATTTTTTCTTTGCATTGTAAAGCTGTTACGTTAAATGTTTAAATATAAAAAATTATTATATGCAGTACTTATTCATATTTAATCTTTAGTAGTATAACTTCTTTGCCTCAACAGTACTGAAAGGATTACTCAACTGTGTGTTTTGGGTCTTTATGTTATGTTTTATTCAAAACTTCAGCAATTAAAAAAGGTCAGCAACACAATTAGCTGCTTGTTCCCACTTTGCATTAACCTTCAACTTAAGGAAACCTTCCACAAACTTCAGGATCATATCCTGATTCATATGTTATACACAGAGGAAATTACCACAATTATCAACTTAAGAACTCTGAAAAATTCTGCGTTCTAGAAAATGATGCAGTTGAACAGATGTCTCCCTTATGGAAATGTATTATTTTTAAGATTGAAATACAAGCCCTGTAAGAATTTGAACTTACTTGATTTTAGAAGTTTAACCTAATGAAGACGTGCATGATTTATCACCCCAATCAACAGGGTTTCTTCTTGTAGGTCAAGAAATAGGAACTTAAACCAAAATTTTATAACTTTTGCAACTAAGCTATTACAATTCTAGACCAAACGTTCCCATGCTCAATGAAGAGGAGTTAAAGCTTTAACTTAGATGACAAACACAGAAGATCCCACAGAAAATTCTAGATTTCCAGACCCCATTAATAGCTCTTTATTTAACTTCAAGAAATAACTACAGAATGACATTCTGCAAGTTGTACTTACACAGAACAGAAAATTTGAAATTGCAATTATATAACCAGATCTCTATCTACATTTACCCTAAGGTATAAGGCAATAAATATCAATGTGGCTGTGATGTATAACTATATATATATATATATATGTTGGAATAACAGCCTATATAAAATAGAGCACATCATTGACATTCCTTTAAGAGTGTGATTAAACCTAACCAGAATAATTTTTTACTGACCATTTTTGCAAAATGTCACTGTAGCTTGCTGTGTGTTTCTCAAAGGAAAATAAGACTCTTGCAGGAAAACAGCATGTGCTGTTTCCTGCTGGAAGCAGGAAAGGCTATTTCTTCTCTGCTCCTATTATATAAGAGATATATTCTATCTCTTATATGGGAAGACTGGTCCTTGAAAAAGACATTTGAGTCCTATTACAGTAAAAAAACAATAGTTAAAAATTATATTTCAATAAGCCTTTCTGGAATGTTCCCTCAGTTATTCCTTAGCTTTTTCTAGCAGTAAGATAAAAAGGATGCCCAAATGCTTGATTTGCATCCATGAAAACAAACAAACAAAAAAACCACAGCTGTTTCCTTTTTGGAACCATAACTAAAGCTGTACTTACCCTCTGGGAAGCACTAAAATATTCTAAGCACAATAATAAAACTTTCTTCAAAAATTATAATTCAGGTTCATTTCTGAGATATCTCAAACTCCATCAGGCTGATTATATCTCTTCCTTTTCCTGATTATTTCTAAATCAGCCTTTTTTTCAAGACTAAGTCCTTGTTTAAACTAAATCCAGCAAGACAATCCCACTAATTTCTGTAAATATGACAAGACAAAAAGAAACTGTGGCTTAAAAACAAAAATAAAAATGAAAATGAGGAAAAAAAATCAAATTTTCACAACCAATTCATATATTATGTCACTCACAGAACACTTCTCATGACACTTCTCATTCTCTTCTATTCACAGAAAGAGCACAAAATTACTGAATTTTAAGTGGCAGATGAACAAGGTATTATATGACCAGCTAGAATATATATATATTTGACTAGCTAGAATCCATGGAGTTCTACATGGGGAAGGACAGTGAGCTGGTTGAGAGTGTATGGGTTAAGATTAAAGGGAAGACAGGGGAAGATAATGTTACAGTAGGGTTCTGCTACAGGCTACCTGACCAACAGAACCAAGCAGATGAGGCCCTCCATAGGCAGATAGAAGTGACGTCAAGTGCACAGGCTCTGGTCCTCATGGGAGATTTCAACCACCCTGATAACTGCTGGAGGGACAACACAGCAAGGCACCAGCAATCCAGGATGTTCCTGAAATGCATAGATGACAACTTCCTCCGCCAAATGGTAGATGAACCAACAAGAAAAGATGCTATTCTGGACCTTGTTCTCACCAACAGGGAAGGGCTAGTGACCAACATGAGGCTCAGAGATAACCTTGGCTTCAGTGACCATGAAGCGCTAGAATTTAAGATCCTCAGGGCAACTAGGAGGATGTATTCCAAGCTTACAACCCCGGACTTTAGGCATGCAGACTTTGATCACTTCAGGGATCTGCTTGCCAAAGTATCATGGGACAAAGCCCTAGAGGGAAGGGGGGTCCAGGACAGCTGATCAGTATTCAAGGATCACCTTCTCCATGTCCAGGAGCAAAGTATACCGACAAAGAGGAAGGCAGGAAAGAATGCTAGGAGACCTGCCTGGATGAGCAAGGAGCTCCTGGACACACTGTCACACAAAAAGAAACTTTCCAAGGAGTGGAAGAATGGACAGCTAGAATGGGGGACATATAAGGAAGCTGTCCATGAAGCTAGAGACCTGGTTAGAAAAGCTAAAGCTCACTTTGAATTAATTCTAGCCAGGGAGATCAAGGAAAACAGCAAAAATTTCTAGAGGTATATTAATGGTAAAAAGAAGACTAGGGAAGGTGTGGGGCCCCCAGAAAGGAATTGGGAGAACTGGTGATAAGTGATATGGAGAAGGCCGAGGTTCTCAACAACTTCTTTTCCTCAGTCTTCACTGACAAGGGCTCCAGCCCCACTCCTGGAGTCACAGAAGATAATGGCAGGGGTTGGAAGAAAGAACGAAGAGGTGACTGCGTACAAAGACCAGCTGAGGGAACTGATGTTCTTTAGCCTGGAGAAAAGTAGGCTCAAAAAGACCTTCTTACTCTCTACAACTACCTCAAAGAAGGTTGGAGCAAGCTGGAGGTCAGGCTCCTCTCCCAAGTAACAAGTGATAGGACAAGAGGAAATGGCCTCAAGTTGCACCAGGGGATGCTTAGTTTCGATCTTAAGAAAAATTTCTTCACTGAAAGGGTTGCCAAGCCCTGGAAAAGGCTGCCCAGGGAAGTGGTGGAGTCACCATCCCTGGAGTTATTTACAAGACGTGTAGATGTGGCACTTCAGGACATGGTGGACTTGGCACTGTTAGGTTAACAGTTGGAATCAATGATCTTAAATGTCTTTTTCAGCCTAAACAATTATATGATTCTATAGGATTTTCTTGGACTTTAAGCTTCAGTAAGACAAAATTCTATCAAAACCCCCTCTTTTTTTTTTTTTTGCTATGCTAGAAAAATCTTCCAACTGACATTCAAACAGTTTCACCTTTATTATATCTTTGTATTTTAAATTGAAAAGCCTAACTACTGTACTCACTATATGACTGAAAAGAATTATTATTTTAATTGTCCTCAGTCTGTGAAACTAATACCAATAGACTCAGGGCAGTTGCCTCCATTCTCTTATAAGATCTATAAAATTCTCTTGAAGGGACAAGAAAAGTTTCATGAAAACTAACGTTAACATTCAAATTGCACATATAAAATGCCATGATGTTTTTTGATAAATTAACAACAAGGATATTTTTAAAACCTCTAAATCATGACGATATATCTCTCCAAGTACTATTGCATTCTTACAAAAACATAATCAAGCTCTTCCTAAAAAAATAAAACTAGCTGAACCTCAGAAAAGAAAATGATTCAAAGCTTGCTTTACTGCAGGATATTGTGTAACATCTGGACAATAATTCTTCCAGTTATCAGCAAGCACCTATGCTTCAGTAAGCGGATTAACAGAAAAGGCTCTTCACTTTCATTCATGAGATGAAATGAATTTAGAAGTTAATCTTTTATTGAATTCTCTATAACGAGATTTCTGCTAAATGCTGCAGATTGCATTTCTGTTACCCTGGCTGAAGACAGTTCGTACTTCTTCCATGCTCATTTAAATGTTTTTGGAAAAGATGAGCTGCCACCTGCTGCACCCTGACCAAGGGAAAATACTGTATCTAATTCAAACCTGTCCACGGAGTACACAGGTATACTTCATAACAGTATTCTCTTCTAAGGCAGGCATCAGAATGGTTACCAGATGCCTGCACACAGATTCATCAGTGCATTTGCTTTGAAATAGAGCTATGAATAACAGCAAGGAGACGATTCAAAGGAAAGATGGATCACCCAGAGTTTCTGATACCTACCTTTTCCACATTAGTTTGGGGTTTTGTTTTGTTTTGGCTTTTGGGTGGGGAGGGAGTTTGCCTGTTTGGTTGGTTGGTTTTTGTTTGGTTTTTTTTTCACTAATATTCAAGTAGTATCAACATTCACAAAGTTCCTCAGAGTAAGAAACAAAGGGAAGATGAGCAAGAGCATCAGTTAATGGAGATATGTCTTCTTGTTCCTAGCTACATCTGCTGTGTGGAAAAGGACCTCAGCTGGCCACTATCCTCTATGCAGCTGCAGAACAGAACAGGAAGAAAGGAAATAAATCTGTAGGAGTCCTAGTACAAATGACATGCCTGTAGCTGGACTTATTTCTTACAACTATTTCAGTTTAAGTATGCCGAACAGATAGTAAAAAGCATATAGTTATATTCAATAGTTATATTAATAGAATTTTAATGTCTTAATAGTAGTTTTTATTCTGATTGTAGTAAGGTCTTATGATGAACAATTGTGTGCATAAGGATACAAGAAACTTAGCACAGAAAGAAGTTAAAGTAATCATTGTAAAATGTGAATAGTTGATAGAATTGAGTAAAAGTGAGATGGGAAAAATAGTATTGTCAGTGGCTGAAGTAAAACAAAGGCTGCTACCTAAGAGGCATACTCATAACATCTGGTTACATATTAAATTGGGCACATACTCTTTAAAAAGAATTTATCACTAAGACCTGTTTTCAAATTGCCAGAGTGGGTTTCTATAAATATGGTGATTAAACAGAAATGTTAAGAACTCAAGGCAAGAGGGCACTAAAACAGAAAGTACCAACAAAACAGAGGAAACACAAGATGGCAGGAATTATGATTTTGTTTTGGTTGGTTGTTTTTTCTTTTTCTTGTTATGAAATATTTTAACATTATATAGTAAATATAATTGTGCTTTTTTATTTAAGAACATTAGGAGTAGTGGACAAAGACTGGATTTTTCTTAATCTCACTGAATTCATGAGTTCACTTTAAAGTTCGTGCTTTTAAATAGAACTTTCAGAGAAATAAATCCTATGCAATTCAGCAGAAGCTTCACCCTTAAAACAGAGCAAAGCAAGTGAAATGCAATGTAACACATGACAATAAACTATCTCTCCCAGAAGATACAGGCACTGAGTCCCCACTCTGCATATGTATATGTAAAGAGCAAAGAGACCTAGGGAAAATGTAAGTAAAGCCTAATATGTAGCCTTTTTTTAGCCACCTTTAAAGATTCTGAAGCATAATTAACATTAAAAATGGCTTCATTTTCAGCACTCATTTCTTTGGTTTGGCTGAGATAAAACAAAATGTCTCAGTCTCTCTTTAGTTTCAACACAACTGTTATTATAAATTTTATGTCATATAAAAGAGTATCACTATAACCAGAAAATATAATAATAATAATAATAATCAGCAGCAGCAGCAGCATCATACTTAGATTCTGGAGATCCTTACCAAAGAAAAATTTGTTCCCTACCAACATATGACACTAAATGAATTGGAAAGAAAAATATTTTTGAAGAAATAATATCCATACAGAAATTCTTGTGGGAACTTTACTAAGTGACCTAACTGAAATTATTCGGAGCATATCCTAGGATCAGTTTTGCTTTTCCAAATCTCAAGGAAAATAAAAATAAACCAAACCTTTAAAATACAGAGAAGTTATTTTAAAAGATTTTTATACAGAGGAAGATCAAATGGATGAATGAACTTGACACTTAATTAGAATGAAAGAATAAATGCTATATAGAATATGAAGACCTTATAAAAATACAGGAAAATATATCACAGAACACTGGAAAATTTATCTGCCAAAATGCTGAACTTCTACAGAATGTCTACAGCTTCCTATTCATTTTGTTCTTTGTTATTTGAATGGCAACTGATAGGCAGCAGAGTGAAATGACTGTTTATCATACAGCTCACCATTGTTGGCATGAGGGCAACATAAGGGTTCACATATGTCTCACTGTGAAAGTAATTTCAAAATACAATCATACTGGCACAGTAAACAGGGAGTGTTTTAGCCCACAGTGTTGCAAAAGAACATTTCAGTTATTGCATTCTCTGAAAAACTTTCCTTCATATCACTTGTTCTACATAAAGCAGAAAAATGCACGACCAGTTATTCCTTAGGTTTCACAGACCAAATTGTACTGAAATCACCAACCAACTTACATTTTCATGAAACTGAAACAATGAATTTTTTTAGTAATGTGTGATGGATATGTAGGATTATTTATTGAAGTGGCTGATCATGATTATTTACCCTTCATGCACTGCACTGTTTTATCCATTCAAATTTTAAGACAACTTTCAAAATTCTCTCATTACCTCTGCTTCCTTGGGTGAATTATAAACACATTCCAATATATGGTCCTTACTTGTATCATGGACTGCAACTGTAATGTTCAGTTAGTTCAAAATGCAGTTTAAATTCAGGAAGGAAGGGGCTACAGAAGAACACAGTATTACTGTTCTCAGTTGTCAGTTTTGATATAGCAGACATAATGTTCATAAAATGGTAAAGAAGAATCTGAAAGGAGAAACAAAAGAGTATTAAAACTGAAGGATAGTTGTTAAGTAATGTTATTGAAAAGTTTGTCACTATGTAAATTAAAGGAAAACAAAATAATCCCAAACCTCAAGTAGCATAATTCACAAAGCTATGAATGAATTATTACAAGCTAATTTTATGCATTCTTTATTTGTTTTGTATTACAAGGGCTTGTAAAAATTTCATGTATTTCAGCAGCCAATATAGATAATATGTTTGTTAAAATGTGAAATCCCTAACTGCTGATTTTCTAGGGACTGGCTACACACATTATCAGTACATATATAGTAAAACAAACAAATAATGTCAGAATGTGAAAAAAGAAATCACATAAACATAACAAACATCACTCTAAACAAATCAGTTGGCCAACTAACTGTCTGGTGATTCTGTACTGAAAAACAATCAAGTAGTAATCAGGTATCCTAGAAAGACTAATTAATTGTGATTTATTTCCTTTTTTCACCATCTTGAAAAGATACTCAGTGATCAAAAGCACTGCTCCTCTGTATCCTTAAGTCTGGTACTCTGTTTTCTCCAGAGATTTTGTAATGGCAAGTGAAGGAGAAGGGTTGCTTTACAGGGTTATCTTCTACATCCACACAGACCACTAATCTTCAGTGAATGGTGGTTGTGATCAAAAAGGGAATACTGATTTCATCACAGAATTTTGCTTTATGTTTCTCCTACTAGCTTCACAAATCTAAAGACTGCAAGAAAGTGTAGCAGAAATTCCCCAAAAGTCCTCATTATATCCATCATTATATCCAAGCAGGATAAAAGTATCTAATTGGGCTTCTGTCTTCTCTCAGGTTAGAACAGAAAACAGAATGTGACTAATAGTGTCAAACAGAATTGATCAATGAGATATATCTTCTGCTGTCTCAAAGTAGCTCAGTCATAGAGGGTGCTGAGTTTTCCATAAGGTATCAGGCCCCTCAATTTCTAAAATTTCTTTCACCATGAAGGGTAACAGACTTTCTTCCCTATTACATTCTCTCTTATTACATTTGATATTCATTTATTTATTGAATTCTAAATTTATAAATCTCCTTAATTTATTATTGATGGAATAAACAGAAAGCATGCTTATTTCTTCCTAATTCCTAACTTGTGCCAACTGTCTAAACTTGAATACAAATGCCTAACATGTAGGAGTTCAGAGTGACCAGTTGCCAGAAAAAGGGATCAGGCCCTGTTCCCCACTCACCAGAATATACCAGAATTGGTTCAAGGAATATTGCAATTAATCAGAAGACAAGCAGTATCAATATTGTCTTACTGTTTGTTGGGAAAAACATGAATAACCAAAAGTGACCTAAAAGATACTCCTTTGCCACTGCTGAGGGCTACATTTAAAAACAAAATTTAGTATGAGCTAATTAGCACAAGCAAACAAATGACTGAGATAATTGGCTCCTGTAAATCACATTCTTTATAGGAGCTACATACTATATATCATGCTACAAATAGAAGAGCTCTTCCATTTAAATTATTAGGGAATGTTTTATTACCTATTGTAAATCACAGCTAGAATTCTACCCTTGCATTGCTCTTGGCACTGATAAAGTATTCCTAAAAAATCATCAGTAAAATTTCAGTGAATGCTAATGGCACAATGTTCCTAAATTTATAGAATCTTTGGCTTAGATGAATGTTGCTTGGAGCAACAACTAACTGGGAAAGAAAGTCTGGTAGTCATCGCATATAACGTGATACAGATACTGAATGATAAGAAAATTAGAAAATAAATGCACTGAGTCCATGCAATATGATTTACTAACTGGCAAAAGGATATGCAAACCTCAGATTCCAAGGCCAGAAGGGAAGAAAAAAACCTACTTGGGCAATCTCCTTTCTCTTGAGGTAGTAATTCAACAGATTCTTGTGCCAAGGAAGAGATTCCAGGTAGCCAATCTATGTCATCCAGCCAAAGTGCCTGCTGCTTGGCTGCATCTGTCCTTTAAGTGCAAATGAAGAGCAGCTTCCATTCCCAACCTCCATAAAGAAGCAAACTTCCCACAGGTTTTATGTTATTGGTTTATTAGTGCTGGAGAAGGGACTTAAGCCATTGTTCCCACTGAAAATTTTCCTCTTAGAGTAGCAAGAACAAATTTATTTTTTGCCTGCAGCAGGTGTTATTCAGAAATCTGAAACAAAAAGTGTTTAAAAAGCTATAAATGTAATTATTTGGAAGCTTTATATAGTTTTCTGCATAAATGATATTAAAATATTTTGCTTCTGCACCTGCCTACTCTTTACATTAGCATAATTATTCATATCTTAACAAATACATTGGTGGCATTTGGTTATATAAAAAGAAAAATAGGAGCTTTGTCCATCTGTAAAGCATCTGCCATGACAGGAGAACTCTTTCAGAAAGAGAAGAGGAGAGGAGAGGAGAGGAGAGGAGAGGAGAGGAGAGGAGAGGAGAGGAGAGGAGAGGAGAGGAGAGGA
>WTSP01010995.1:599-10817 GCA_025331215.1 Actenoides lindsayi
TTTTTTTTTTTTTTTTTTTTTTTTTTTGTCCTCTCTTCGGTGACGGTGAGGGTGGGGAGGGAGGTGGCCGGGCCTCCCGCCCTGGGGAGCAGCCCGGGAGGTTTTTCAGCCTCTAGCAGCGCTCCCGGAGCAGCTCTGCAGCAGAACTGCTCCGGGTTACCTGCCCCTGGTGCTCACTGGTGGGGTCTAGGCGATAGGCGGAGGGCGTCTGGGGCAGGGAAAGGATCTTTGCAGCTGTGTGACCTTAAAGAGCTTTGGGGAAGGAGATGATAAAGCCGAGGGTCTCTTCTTCCTAGCGGAGCTGAAATGCAGCTGCGTGATTGTCCAACGTGCTACTCTAATGCCCATGCATCTTTCTGTGCCCTGGGAGGGTTCTAGTAGGGAGCATCCCGTTTCATCAAACTGCCTCATGTTCCACTAAATAACATATGCTTCTTTGGCGCTGGCATGAAGCCAATATTGATAAGGGTAGGGGCAACATGCCACAGTGAGTGCCACCGTGAAACGGAAGTACTGAACAATTTCTCTGGATTTCTGCCGCTTCAGGAAAAAAAAAATATCCAAAGGGAGTGCAGTATCTGACTTGGAGGCAGAAGCATATTTTTTGATAAATGATAATGTAATTTAAGAAAGTCTGTTCAGGAAATGACCTTTTTGCTCCTTCCAAAATAATCAGTATGGTTTGTATTAATACCTCTAAGCAAAGTGCACAAGAAAAGCCACTGAGCTGATGTAGGAGCAGCTGTCTCACACATCCAACTCACTGGCTTTCACTGGCTTTGCATCAGATTTTCTAAGGAAGAAACACCTCAGTCATACTGTGGAGGGCCATATTGTTACAAAGTTCAAAAGGAAGTCAGGTTGGAGAAAGAGGGTTGGAAAATCCAATCACACCTTACAGGGAAACGTGACACAGCAAGTGATTTCAGATGGCTTTCCTTGTAAATGTTCTACTACATACATAAGGACAAGATCTCCAAACAGCACTTTCTTTGTCATTTAGGCAACAACAAAATTCCCCCAGGTGAAGTGACTTCAGACACACCTAAAGTTTGGCACTAGGCAGACAGCTATTACAAATCTCCTACAACAATTTGTGTAGAACATATTATTGCTGATAATGCTAACAGTGTATTCTTCCCAGTCCATTAATGTTTAGTTGTTTTGCACTCCTGCAAACTGTTTTTGAGCTACTTTTATTTGAGACCATTTTCTTCTCTTTCCATATAGAGGTATCAAACTTCTGTTTCAGGAATAAAAAAAATAAAATAAAAAATCGAAGTACAGTCAAATGCTGTTATTTTCTTGGCTGGGAAACTTTGAACTGGATCTAAGCCAAATTTGTTTTTTAAAAAGGTTAGATTTGCTAAGAAATACTCTCTTCTCGAAGTTAGCATTGTTCTAACACTTGTTTTTAAAGGTCAGTATTAGAAGTCTTCCCAACATCGCTTTTCTGTTCTGACAGCGGGGGGAAAAAGTGGAAACTAAACATTCAAAGCTCCCTCTTAGCTATGGCATGTAAAACACACATAAGAAACCAGTCAGCTGTCAGTTAGTGGCATTCACTTAATTTTGTTTGTGGGTACAGCACAAACACAGACACCACACTCAAACATGTGTCTTGTTTTAATATCACCACAAACCATTCCTAGAGTTAATGGTTAATAACTCACTTAAGCCTAGAGATGTGTTTTTTTTTTTTGGTTTTTTTTTTTCAGTCAAAGGCTTAAACCAGTAACGGATGAAAATACTGAAGCACATTATTATAGCCATGCAAAAATAATCAAAATTACATAGGCCTGGTTCTACAGACTTTACTGAGGCAAATCTCCCACAGAAAGCAATAGCAAATTGACCCAAGAAAAGATTGCTAGACATATTTTTTGTTATAGAAAGGCTTTAGCTGCTGAAGAATTTCTGAGAAACCCAATAATGCCTCAAAGTGAAATTAGATATTTTTATCAACATGCCCAGACACTGCAACATCATGTCCTCAGATCTGTTAAAAATACTTTTCCTAACCCTGAGATAGGTTAAGCAGCTTTCACTCCCTTTGGAGCCAGTGGCAAGGGCACTCAGTCTTGCAAAATCCAGACAGGGAGCTGACTAAATCTTTTCCAGTTATTTTGCTAAACTTATGATGAGCTCCACTGTGAACAGTCAAGGATAATAGCAGTTAAACAAGAGCAACTGTCTGAGACAGAAAGTTGTTGCTTGAAGAATGTTGCCTCTCAGTGATGCTAAATATCTAGGGGAAAAAAATTAAGAAGGAATGTGCCTGAAAAGAACAGCTTATCTGGAAGTATGTGAAGTCAAGATAGTCACAAGTCATAGATTTCTACTGTTTTTACCATAATGAGACATTAAGTCTCATGTGCATAGTGTACTCGGATACAGTAATTAGTTTGGACACTCTGGTCAAATGCAAACCATCAACATCCTTCTCTCAAAGGTGCCTACCACATGTAAGCTTAGCATTTACTGCACTTGGTTTGGGTACAGACGTTTTCCTTGAATGTGAGGTGCATTTTCTAGAAGGATGCAAGGGACCTCTAGTGGGTCATCTTAACCCTAACAGCCGAATATTTTTTTACATATCATACCCGACATGTGAATGCAATCATTCCAGTTTCCATTGCCTTCCTGCTCTGTGTGTGTGGGTGAGATATTGTTGATATCTCCATTATGAAGTACTTCTTACATCAGCCTTCTTGGGCAAGTATTTTTCCCTGATTTACAAACATAGGAGTTGTTTGAATAATTGCGGCAGAAAGAGGCAGAAGGTCAAAGAGATATGCATCTACCACATCTTCTTTGTTTTAAGGAGATTTTCGATCTAGAGCATACAAAGGAAGCTGGTAGGCAAAATGTAATCCTTAAGTCTGTCTGAGTAATAAAAGTCATGTGAAATGTAACACTACGTAATGTTATACAATCATCTGGAATAGCAAAATGTTATTTGGGGCCAGACTTGATGCTAAATATCATACAGGCATTTAAACAGAAACGCACCCTCTTTGGCACACTAACCCCTCACACGTCAGTCCCTGCATTATTTTGGAAATGCATACTCACTCAAGACGTAGTTCTTGTAATGCTCATTGACTGCCTTGTGTGTACTGGAACCAAATCTCCAGGTTTCAGCTCTGTAAAGTGGAATAGCTTTTCAATTAGAAGTACTTTAATAACAGGCTTTAGAGATTCAAGGTTTTGTCACAGTGGGTAAATTGACCAAACACACATTACAGGATTAAGGCAGCTTTAGGTTGTCTGTGATAAAAGGAATTATCCTTGGTAGTTTATAAGAGGCAGTAGGAAAGCTTTGCTCATCACATGAGACATACTGTTTTAGACTCAGTAAGCACTGAGATTCTGTAGGCTTTTTATAAACTAGAAGAGTGAAAGAAGAATTACATTTCCCATGCAAATATCCTGGGAAAATAGCTTACTGAAGTTAGGAACGTAACACAAGCCACAATGGACAGCTTGACAAGCAGCACAGAACTACGCCACTCAGAGGAGTCCAAGGTGCTAGTTTTATTAGTGTATTTGCAAATCAGACTGATTTAATTAATGAGAAGGCTGTTAGAGATGGCTATTGGAGAGCTTCAGGGAGTGCACTGGTCAAAAAAATTCTCCTGGGGTAGATCTTGAGCTTGCACTAATGGTCAGAGCTGCACTGAGGAAATGTTAATTCAGCTCAGTATTATCACATGGCATTTGTGCTTAGGGACATTGTGTTGAAGGGCATAGAATATTTGCTCTAAAGAGTGAAGTCACTCAAAACTGATTTTAGGTTGCTTGAAACATAGACAATGTTTGGTCAAATGCGAGCTCACAAACCTGAGTATATCTAGGCCTGATTTTGAGCAAGTCTCCTTACTGTATGACTCCATGCAAAACCCACAGTCATCTTTCAGTCCCATTATGGAATGGGGGAAAGCTGCTGTTCGAATTTTACACTGAGTAATGGAGATGTAGTGTCACTTGAACCCAATGCTCAAAATGTGCAGCTCTACAAAGACAAGTGTTCTTAAACCAATGCTAATTGAAGTTGCCAATTTCAAATAGCTCTACTGTTGATCATATCACAAATCTAAAGAATTTGGCTGAAGGGACTGAGGATGATAAATTGCAGAACACTCTCAATCATTTGTCCATCACATTTTGAAACCTGGTAATGTATCAGGATAATTAGGGGTAGGAAGGAAGGAATTTTCACTGACAGTTATGTGTCTTCTCCCACTTCACCCACATGCAGAGAGAACTTACTAACTGACTAAATGATTATACGACAGGCAAGGCAATGCATTCAAGTGCTTTGGCCAGTAAGAATCCAGTCATATGCAGTACCTTGATGCAAAATGAGGGGACACGTAGCCAATATCTGCAAACTGAAGCAGGGCTATTGGAAGGATAAACTGTATTATAGTATTCATGGGAACAGACCTAAAATCCCAGCTTGCGCTCTTTCTGTGGTTCACAGTGCAGCTGTGCATCTATCCCACACCAAGGAAAAAGCACGCATTTTCTTATGGTTATTTATTATCCAGGTGTCACTTGTCTCTTCTTTCCTGAGACGTTTCCTACCTTCTTTGCCAGTATAACATCTCTAAAAGACAGATAGCTAACCATCTCCTAGTTCCTCAAGAACAAGACAGAGGTTAGTGAACCAAAATGTCATGTCCTCTGGAAAAGTTCCAGAGACAAACCCACTCAAACAAACCCGGTTGCTCTTGAAGAAGGTTCAGTGAAGAGGGCTGCCGTAAAACTCAGGGAGTACAGCAGACAAGAAATTTGGCCTCAAAAGTTCCTCTTAAGGAGATACTAGAAAGGCATCTAAAACCATAATTAGACACAAGTAGCCAAGCAGTAAAATCAACAGGAGTGCCCAAGGCTTATCTCTACCGATGCTCAGGCTGCTTCTCTGTATAGCTCATTATTGATTGAAGTGCCTATGCTTTAGACACCCAAATCTGAATGTTTTTCCATTACACTCCTCCAATTGCACTTATTTAAATTTAGAAATGAAATGTACTTTTATGTATTTATTTATGGTTTTGAAGTACATGACCAAACAGAAAAAAATTATTAGAATGACGCTATATAAACACTGCTTCTGCCTTCAGTACAAGTACTTGTTATCCCCTCTCATGCTCAACTGCAGTGCTCCATTATTTGACCCTTAAGTTTTCCTATCTCTGACAATTGCTTCCCTGCTTTTATTGCCTGAAGTGTGATATTTTAAGAGCTGTAATGCTTTCCTAGAGCAGAGCAGTGACTAATCCATCTCCAGGTCCAGTGGTGTGCGATTGGTCAGCTGAGAATTATTACCCGTTTAGGTCTTTCACTTCTCTGTAGGGAGCAACTACTCTCAAACACAAAATTTGCTCCAGCAGTTTGACTTAACTGGATGTCTCCAAGCCTGAGAGTTGCTACACAGTCACTGTGGCCACCACTGCCAGAGGAGAGAGGAGCTTTGCTAAGTACTGGACAATAACCAAATCCTAAATATTTTTTTCCGCTTCCTCTCTTTCCTTTCTTAAGCAAACGGGCTGTATCAGAGCACCAGCTATTGCATGACAAAGGCAAGTCAATCCAAGATTTACGAAGAAGAATATTTCTTCAAAATTTAATTGAAGGTGTCAACACTGCAGAAATCCGAGCAACTTCGGAGGTTTCACCTAACCCTAAGCCTGCTACCAACACGAAGAACTACCCTGTCCGATTTGGTAGTGAAGATGAGGGCAGATACCTAACTCAGGAGACAAATAAATCACAGACCTACAAGGAGCAGCCCCTGAAGGTATCAGGGAAGAAAAAGAAAGCAAAGCCTGGAAAACGTAAGGAACAAGAAAAGAAAAAGCGTCGAGCCCGCTCGGCTTGGCTAAATGATGGCATGTATGGCATCAGTGTGATGAAGAGCCCACTCTTGGACAACTCTGTTACTACACATAATCACACTTTAAGGTAATTCTGCTATATCCTTTTGAGGGGCATACAATATATTTATTGAAATTGTTACTCTTCAATGCGAGAGAAATAGCGCACCTTTATACCCATAACTGAGCAGTGGCTTTGCAAGTAGTGCACAGTCTCAAGGTGCTTTATGGAAGTAGGTAAGCACCCTTTCCACTTTGCACTGGTGACAAACTCTTTCTTTCCCATGACAAACATTTCAGGTAAACCACTTATTGCCAAACTGAGCTTCCTGAAGCCGAGTAAGTAAAGTTAGTCCTGCAAAAATAAAGCACATCATAGCCATTAAAATTTCCTTTCCTGTTTTAACTGTAGTGTCTCTTATGTCAGATCTTGGTCCCACACTTGGGCCTCAGCAGATTGAAAGCTTTGAGTTTTATTTAAGGCTCTGCATCTATAAAATGGCAAAGTTTTCTTTCCTCCCTCTCAACACCTCCCCTTTTTGGCAACTTTCCTACCCTTACTTTACAGTTTTTCATTTTACTGTTTAACCTTAGGGGAGAACACGGAAAATTTCTCTCTTAGTAATATCTGAAAACAACACAGACCAGCCTTTTGCCATAAAATTTTCCCTGCCATTAATACTTTTTAATTCATCTCCGTCTTTTTGCCAGCTTGTGAAACAATTACGTTGCTGCTGAAAAATGTTGAGCATTGCTTTTAGAGAGAGACGTGCTTCCCTCATGTATGACAATGAAGGGTTTTCAGGGCAGCAGTGAGCTGGAGACTTGAGCCTAGGTGCCCCAAGTGACTCATCCACTTGCAGTCATCTTAGCTTGAGTGGAAGTCTGCACACTAGCAGACAAAGCCAAGGTGTCCAATCCTTAGTTTTCCTCAAATGCTTGTATTTTCAACAGCAAACCCAACCTTTTCTCTCCTCCTTCCCTTCACTTTGGCAGAATAGAGACATAAAAGAAGTGTCACTTTCTCATAGTAAATCCATTAGAAAGAGATGCCAACTGTGGGATTTACTAAAATCCAGTCTTCAGTTAAACTTTACAGGCCACAGTTTGCAATGTGCTCCATCACTTCACGTAATACTGGCATCTACAGGAGTTACCAGCATTTGGGGCTAGGCATTCAGTGTCTGGGCCCATAAACCAGTTACCATGGCTGTAGCAGTTAGACGTGAAGTAAGAGAGGCTGCTTTTTCTCAGTGCCTTAGGAAAGTCATGTTCGGGACTCCAATCCAGAGATGCCTGACATTTCAACAAATGTTAAGGAACTGTGGTGTCCAATAAATAACATCTGTCTTTGTCACATAGAAATCTTGAGTGTAAGGAAAAAACATCCTAGGACATTTCAAGTGTTTTTTTCTTTTCCTTAACTATTCTGGCCATATAGCCAATGGGATATGTAAAAGAATTACAGGTACAACCCTGTTGATTCTCCTAGTTCAGCCTTACTATTTCCAGTATGGTTGAATGGCTGAAGGCAGTCCAGCTTTACCTTACTGATGTTATTGCCCAAGATGCAGTATTCCTCCAGGGCAAGAAAGAGATTCCTAAAGAGGACCTATATTTTATATACTTAATTGAAGATTATTAAACAAAGAGAAACCATAAAACAGGAAAACAAAATTCCTCTGTCACAAGTACAGAGCATAATAGGCTGGTTCAGCTCTTAAATTGCTGGTATATGAGCTTGTAGTTATCCCAGTAGACTGGAAAAAGATAAATTTTCTAAACTTTAAAGGAAAGTAAGTCCCAACTCCCTAACATGCCCTTTAGATAGGGAGAGTCAGGTTCAATGCAGTTGTTTGTATGGTTGTTGCCACAAGGTGCACAAGCACATTTTAGATGGAGGGATGACCACATCTGAGTGAGGTTGATTCCTCAGTTTTACTGAGCTGAGTCAGGAACTTCTATCTGCTGTTGGGGGTCAAGGGAGGTGTGTGCAAACAGGATTTCCATACAACAGTGGAAGATACTTCTGCAGCACCTCTAAGGCTACAGCTTAGGAGAAGCATAATGTCAAGGAAGTGGCCATTAGGAAAGTTCTTTACTATGAGTTTGGTGGAATGCTGGAACAGGATGCCCAAGGAGGTGGTGGAGGCCCCATTCCTGGAGGCATTCAAGGTCAGGCTTGATGGGGCCCTGAGCAACCTGATCTAATTAAAGATGTCCCTACTTACTGCAGAGGGTTTGGACTAGATGACCTTCAAAGGTCCCTTCCAACCCAAACCATTCTATCATTCTATGATTCCATGAAGTGCAAAGATAAACTTTAAGTGTGCCTTTCATGCTGTCTTTGTGCTTCTTTTCTGCTCAACTGAATTAAAATCCTTGTGTCAATTCCACTCAATCTTCATTCTGAAATTTTGGATTTGGGTCAGAAAAAGACCAAAAATAATGTCTAGATCTTTTTACTTACTACAGAAAATATCTCATAAAAGAAGCCAATCTTGCAAAATCTGGGACCAAATCACTGAAAGCTGCTTTCAGGTAGTCATTAGCACAGAGGCCAAACTCTAAAATGAAGCCTAAAATCCAAGCCAAATTAAAAATCTCACCCTCTTAAAAATAGGCCTGTGTATTGCAGACACACATATAGAATCACTCTGTTTGAATTGTGTGCCATTATTATATATATTGTAATATAGCCTGAATACACCCTAATATTAAAAGTTAATTACTAAGGAGCTTCATCCTAGCATTTCCATTCCAGGCTTTTAAAAATTGTTTCTCATGGACATTCCAGTTATATTCCCATTCCAGTTCAATTAAGCTGTTATTACCTAATTTCCTAAGAAACCTTTCAAATGAGTGAACTCTCTAATGTTAAATGTAGTCTCACTTTCAATATGCATGTTAAAAAAACCCAAAACCTCTTTAACTCTGAAGGATTTGCTTTCTTTTTGTGTCTCACACCCACACACGTCTGCCATGTGGAACACTGCACATAGCTTTGGTGATCCAGCAACAGAACGAATCCCGTTCTATCCTATAGCTTCGCATTCCACCCTATAACTGTTTCCTAGGGAACCAACATGCATTACAGAAATGTGCCATTCACAAGGACAGAAAGGAAAAAAGCCCAACCCTTCATCATTTCCTGCAACGCTGCTAAGAAGTAACTTAAAATAATATTGTAGGATAAGTAATATACTGACAGGAAAAGAGCAGGCTCTGCTTTTGTTCTCATGCCCTCACAAGAAAGGGAGGAGTAGAGAAGTCACACCAGGGTACCAACATCCCTTAGAAATCTCCCTAATCTCAGGACTGTATGAAACTGACTCTCAGCTTGGACTGAATGCAACAGGAGTCAGAGCTTAACGTGACAAGATGCTCATTTTCTTTCAGGACCAAGCTTTTTGGCTCACAGTGGGAAAATTTCAGGATTATAGTCTTTTAATTTATTCAAGCACTTAAAGAAACGAAGTATCAGTGGTCTGTTTACTTCAAGACATGAGCAGCCTTTGCTGCATGAGTACTGCACATAGCCATGTACATGATTCCACAGAAATAAGTACCTTTAAGATGAACAGGCCCTTGTCTAACAAACAGGTGGTCTATCAGTGGGAAGGGCTGTCACCATGTTCAATAAGGACTTTCTTTTTCTTATCTTCAAAACAAATTTATCATTTCTCCACCTGTGTTGTTTTCTTTTTAGCACTTGGCATATTTATTAGAGACTTGATACAAATTTTCTTCTTGTAGCACCTGGGAATCTTCCTGCATAAGACTCTAAAGAAAACTAAAGCACCTTCCTGTTTCTCTGACTGTACAATATAGTGGAATAGATGGCCTCAGTGTTGAGACAAACTGCAGGTCTTCATACTGCTAGCTGAGTTGAATTGAAGTGAATATAATAGAGGTCTTGAAAACATGCCTAAAACTATAGAATTGTTAAATGGTCCTTATTATTGTAAATGTTTACTAGAAAGGCACAGCTGTTCTAGTCCGTGGCATTCTTGCTATTAATGTTATGTCCATGCGTTTGAAGTGAAAATTAATTATTTTATTTTTCTCTCCTTTTTTTCTTTGAAGGAGACGCTGACATTTTTAGCAAGAGAATTTTGGAAGACATATTGCAGTATTCTGTAATAGTGAACATATGGGAAGTATTAAAATATTTATTACCTGTAAATATTGTAAATGCTCAGAATAAAACCTTTTCCCCCCATTGCTCTCTGAAACTGCACATTTGGTTATTGTGAATTTTCTTTTTTTTTTTTTTTTTTTTTTTTTTTTTTTCTTTGTCTGTGCAAATATATTTTTTTTCTTTTCTCGTATATTT
>WTSP01010995.1:10827-24276 GCA_025331215.1 Actenoides lindsayi
CTGAAAATTTTGAAATCGCCAAAAAAAAACCCTTTCCCCCCCTTGCCTTTTTAAAACGGCACTTTGGTTTTTTGGGATTTTTTTTTTTTTTTTTTTTTTTTTTTTTTTTTTGGCTATGGCTGAGACAATAATTATTGTCACATTTACCATAATTTATTTTGTTGACTGGTGTATTTATTTTGTGAACGTATCTTGGTGCTGCTGACTTTCTATATTTTTTGTAACATAATGCACTTTAAATATACATATTGAGTACATTGATAACTGACATAAAATGTTCCTGTTTTGTGGTTGACTTCAATGAATGCATACACACAACTGTTCAAACTGATTTTCCTTTGTGCATGTATAATAGCAGTATTTTAAAATTTGTAAAGAATGTCTAATAAAATATAATCTAATTAAATCATGACTCAGAAGGAAAAATGTGTCCTTTAGGAGTTTCAAGAGCAGGAACACTATTTTTTTCTTTACTACATTTGAAAATTGTTTTAAATTTAATGTGTTTACATTGGTTCAAAATCCTACATTTTCGCATTAGCTTTTACTTAAAAATCACTCAGAACATATTTTGTTCCAGTGCTCTATTTCAAGTCAGCTAAGTTGCTGAACAACCTGGGGGTACTGTCACATATCTCAGACCCTGCTGCAGGGAAAGCACAGTTCTCAACCTTTCCAGCCCCCAGCCCTGCAAAGGCTGAAGCATTATACTCTCCAAATGAGAGGATGCGAAAAGCAGCCCCAGGGAATTCATCACTTAATACACTCTTGGAAGGTGCTCGCATGTCACACCCCATAGTCTTGTTCAAAAATTGACACATGCTCAGTGTCCATGGCTCCCACTAACTTCACTCAAAGACACAGATATCTACCACATAAGTGGACTCTCAGCTTTTTGTACTTTGGAACCACCTTAATGTGAGTGGGTGGGAAGAAAAAAGTCTGTTTCCTGGGTGAATATATAAAAGAAAGAAAAAATCAAAGCCACAGTAGGTGACACACCACTAGGTGCTGTTGCACTGCATGTTGCAACTTTACCCCCCTCCCACCATAAAGATGCCTCACATGGCTCTGTTTCTAAAAAGCATCTCAATTAATTTCACTTCTGCATTATAGCCCTAGATAATTGCAGTTAAGGAGGAGACCACTGGCTGAAGAAAACAACATAAAACATAAAAATATCACTTTTTAACATGAACATACAAGTCCTGATTCCTTCCTATCCCTTTTTGCTGCCACCCGCATGTTAATTGCAGCAGCTGCTGTGGGGGCAACCTGAATAAAAGAGATTGTTTCACAGAGATATCTGTACTTTGTAACATCCCACTGAATTTCCTGTCACTTCTTTAACATCAGCAACAACAGAAAAATGTAAGTGTGGAAAAATAAATTACAAATCCTGGGAATTTTGAGATAGTTCTTGTAATTGTTTCTCCATTAAGCAGTTGCCAAGCTTTTCCTTTTTATTCTTCCTTTTTTTTAAGTGCCATCTTTTTCCATTGCCAAAGTACATCCATCATATAATATAAACCAGATGTATTTCTGCTCTCTACCCAATCTTGCAGAAAACTACTTCCAAGTAAGAACTAAAAGCAAGAAAACTTGAGAAAGAGGTACCCATCCTCCCCCATCCACTTCCCTGAAGTGTGAAATTTAATGCTTTATTATGTACAGTTAATTACTACAGCCACAAAGCACATGCATATTGTTTCCTTTTCAGATTAAAAATACTGTACACGATGAAATGTAGCACAGCTTTGAGGTTGCATTAAAGAAAAAAAGGCATAATTCCTGCACATTTTTAACTTGGCCTCCTTGCACATCCTGCCTATTTATAGTATCCAGCTAATGCTTGGATTTATACAACTGAAGTTAACTGCAACATATTCAGAAGACAACTTTGTACCTCAGCTTTACCAGCCTATCCCAGATGGAACTAAAACCTAAAGCTACCATGGGTAGAAACAATTTATCTTCATCAGAAAGCATGATCCTCAGCAGACAGGGGACCCAAAGAGCGTAAAACGAAACTATACACCCAAATGATAAACCTTGGCTCTGTAGAACAGGCCATTTCATAAGAGGAGGTCTGGTTTTCAAGTGCCTTTGGTCTTCCCTCTTTACACTGTTAATTAAGGACTTGCAATTTATTCCTTGTTTCTGTATGTAAAATATGCGATTGTAGCGAATTTAAGCAAAAGTTCTGTTTTCCATAAAGACCTTTACACAGGCCTTATAAAAGCTGTCTATGGATCCTGCAGTTCACAGGCTGTGGTTCGAAAGTCACTGTTGCAGACTGTTGGATTTAACTCTGCAAAGTTGAATGCAAGTTTGTGTGAGCTCTTCTCTTTGCAGGAAATAAATCCTGAAAACCTGTATTTCTGAGACAAACTACAGCAGCTTTGCCTTCCTAACTGGGGTGGGGGTAAAATCTTCCATAGATTTCAGTTTCTCAGACAGTTCAACCTAAATTATTCAATTTTTCTCAAAGACCCTGCAGCAGTCAGGACTTATCCTGGTATTTTCTGCTATACATGACATCAAATATGAGAGGAGAAAAAAAAATAAATGTGCTAGAGCTTCAACCTTTGCACTGTATGATCTCTTGGAAGACTGCACTTTCACATTCATGTAGGTCTGCCCACCTGATGTTCTGCATGGCACATGTGCACACCTAAATGTGCCTAAAATGGACAGCATTATGGGCAAGGAGACACTCCAGAAGTTTAGAAGTACCAGAAGGCAGGTGGTTCACACGACTTTTGTTTGTCCTCTTTTCTCCCCTGTTAGTTAGAACTAAGATTACATAACCAGATGTTACAGTTCTTACTTCTGCCATCTATTTTCTCTTCCCTCTCTCTTCTCCCACTTCCTCGTCCCCACCATCCTCAGCAACACTCCAACTTCCCTTCTCTTTGGCCAGGTAACCCCAGACCACACCTCACCTATGTCAGGTTCCTTCACCAGTGTCCTGGCTCAGCAAATCCTTCCTCCACATCCGGGCTCACAATCACTGTTTCTCCAAGCTCTTCATCCCAGATTTTCTCCCAGTGGGTTATGCTCTCTCCTTAGCAGTCACACCAGCTTCCTCCTGCGCTCTACCCACCTGTCAGCAGGAAAATCAACCAGAGCAGAGCACAGGGGCTTCTTTCTCACTGTTGCTTTACACTGCCCTATCGCTGTGACTTCTCCCTGTCTCCTGACTAAGTAGATATTGTGGGGAAAGTCTGCCTTTGCCCTCAGCCTCTGAGATTGTGCCTGCTCAGATTGCAGATTTTGCACTCCTGGTGGAACACGGAAGCCAGAGAGTGGTAGGCTACCTTTGTTTGCTTGATATGAGGTGTGCACTTGAAGTTCACCCAGGCCCAGTAGTTGGACTGTTATCACTGATAAAGGCTTGTGCTGATAAAGGGGCCTTCGTTACAGTAGTGTGATTTTTCAGAGGGTTATAAAATGGCCAGGTGTTCTTCAAGGGGATAGAAAAGCATTCCCAATGAGGAGAATAACCATCCAAATTTCCATTTTTTTCCCCTAAGCCACAAAGGTGCTAGGACTTCTAAGAAGAAATTCCAGAATATTTTAAACATGGATAATACAGCGAGTTTTCCTTGTTTTGCATTTAAAAATGATATGTCTATATTGGCTGAAATTTTCTAAAAGACTATTTACAAGTTTTCAGCTCGAGAGGTCAAAGTTGAGTCAGAATTACAAAGAAACGAAGCCAAGGTGTCATACTAGGAGATGCTGGACTACCTTAGAAGTGCACTATACAGCTGTCCTGCCTCTCAGATCCAGCTAACACAGTCAGAAATTTTGTTACTGCCCAAGACCTCCAAGAGGAACATACATTTGGCACACTGCTGCTGCTCTGGTTTTAAAGTAGTCACCATGTTTACTACAGAACTTAAAAGCTGTTAAGAGACATCAAATGATGACAGCTCTTCACAGCAGCTACCCTGTGCTGGACCTCAATAACAGATCTTTTCATTCTCTGTGCACTTGGCAGTGGTAGCTCACCAACAGTAGAGTTCCACTCACAGAGTTTGTTTCGTGGTCCTTTGTAAATACAGACATTCATTTGGCATTCAAAACACACACAAAAAAAAGCCAATCTAGTTTACACCTATACTATGAAATGATTCTATGCTCTCAAGGAAGGAATTTCAGGCACAGGAACTACTTGGCTTAGTTTTAAGCGTTCACCATCTCAACATGTGGACAGTGCTGTTGCCAATACAATGCCCCTACAGTGTAGTAAGCATGCGTGTTCACTTCTGAGTAAGTGCCCTTGATGTCCTGAACCACCACACAGAATTTGGCTCTCTTGCCGTAATTCAGAAAGTAGGGGAATGCTGGCTGTATTTAGTTAAAGTCTTTGAAAATTTAAAACATTTTGTTATTTGGCCATAATTTACTGCAGAGAAAAGGTGCTGGAGTAGTTTCTCTGGAGTCTGAAGGTCTTTATTTAATTACAAAATAGATACAAGTAGAGGAAGCACAAGCTACCTCTAAAGCACCACACCATAATACCTCCCATAATAAAATGGAAACCATCAGCATGAAGAGTCAGGTCACATGAGTGACAAACTCATTAAAAAGTATACATTTTGTGCTCTGCTGAGACCACCACCAGTTTCTTCCAAGGGCTTCAAGAACATAGTAGGGAAAGACACACAAGTATTCAGCCGCAGTTTTGACAACCGGAGCACTGTGACTCCTTGGAGAAGTAATCTACTTTATCCCAGTTATTTTTCAAAATGGGATCACTCATTTTTCAAATGAGATACATTTTTTCTAAAATATTCTGAGCTCTACTGAAAGCTTGGTGCAGAAAGGCAGAACATTGGTTTTTGTTGGTGGTTTGTCATGGTTGGTTATGCCAGTCCTTCCACTCAGGCTATGAATGCAGTCATCAGATAGTAAGTCATAGGTTTCAGTATTCACCCAACTAAAGGTGACCGCACTTAAAGAATGGGTTTCATGGCCCATCCACCATCATGTCCTTCTGGACATTGACTTCAGTGGAAGTTATGCACACAACTTCCCACACAATTATTTG
Organism: Actenoides lindsayi; assembly: GCA_025331215.1. Taxonomy (NCBI): domain Eukaryota; kingdom Metazoa; phylum Chordata; class Aves; order Coraciiformes; family Alcedinidae; genus Actenoides; species Actenoides lindsayi. The sequence goes on from WTSP01010995.1 coordinate 15,887, forward strand.
CATATATACCCCCTAGAGTCCTCTCTTTTAATCAGTTTCCTGGACTCTTCTCCTCACAAGTAAATTTTTCCTACAGTTAATGTTAACTAATTTACTGTTGAAAATATCTGTGATCTAACCCTCTCTATGCCTCTCCTTCTGAATGAGCTAGTGATCCAACAGAGTGGTTTGCAATGCATGTGTCATGGAATTTTCTTTTACAACAGCTGGATCCCATGCTCTGATAATGCAGATGAGCAATCTCTGCACCTTCCTGGGTGCACTGTTACACTAGAGTACCTGCTTGGACTTCAGAAAACATGTTGAAGATGACTCTATGTATTGTGGAAAATCTTCCCCTAAGGAAAACTTCAGAAAATGTGAAGATTTTTTTTTTTCCCAGTGGAATTACAAGATAAGCTCTTCATATGCACTAATGAAAATCCTTCTTTAGCAGCAAGATATTAGAACAGATTTTCTTGCCATGACTGTGCATGTACAAGCATATCAGAGACAGGAGGGATTTGTGTGGATTAATGCCATTAGAACTACATTTTATAAGATCTGGATCACTCAAACAGAAAACTAGGGCATGACAAAAGGAAAAAGTATCCCACCTTGTAACTTGAGTTTCCCAGTATGTACCCAAATTTTCCACTTTGTCGCTACACTGAAGGAGTGAAGAAGACCTAGTGTGATAAATTTCAAGTTTTCACACTGTTAGTCTACATGTGTTCAGAAACTTGTTCTTGCTCTCTAGTACCTGAAAGAATATGGAAACACACAAACATGTCGGAGTAAACCACTGAGTGCAACTGAACGCTGGTCCAAATAAGACCAATTCTTTTCCCAATAAGAAAAAGTGTCTTTATACCTCTTTGTCAGTAGTTCAGTCCAGCAACCAGATCAACCCTCAGTGTGAAATGTGAACTGCCCCAAGGCTCCCTGCATCCGGGCTGGGGCTCATAGGAGCCCATCAACATGAGAACTGGGGGTATTAGTAACCAATTCCTCAGTCAGGCTTTTAGACCAGCCTGCTATAGGAATTCTGAGACAAAATAGGGAAGATTTAGTGCTTTGCTGTACCCACTTAAAATGTCTACAGTTTTCAATGCCAGAAGGCAAGAAGTATCTGCAAACAGATTATTTTCCTTTCTACCTTTTGCATCACTCCAATTCCTGTTCCAATAACAACTAAGAGAGGTTTACCAGGAAAGCACATAAACTTACTAATTTTTTGTAAGACAAAATGTGCTTATCATGCTATTGGGGATAATAAGTCTTCTCATTGTATAGTGATGACGTTCCACTCCCACATATGGAATCACAAGAGATAAAGGAAAAGTCTTCTTGTAGCTCACTAACTATACTGAGTTTTCTTAAATGTACCTTGGGTTGAGAGGCTTGTTTTACAGCCCCAAATAGTTTCAGTCTAATACACCAGTATCAGTCCCAAGCAAATCAATCAATAAGCAAGGACTGCATGGTCTCCTTGACCTCAATGTTCACATATTTGAGCGCTCAGTTTCGCAAGCACTGACCACAGAGGTGTCCTACAAGTTTTCTGGATATAAAATCTATTAGTCGCACACAGCAAAAGCATGTCAATGCATAGACTCTGCAAAGCCAATGTACTCGGAAGAAGAACAGGGGCAGAGCCACCACCAGCAGCTGGGAAGATCTGAAGGCACATGTCTCAGTATAAGAGGGCAGGAGAGGACAGCATTACTGACAATTGCTTGGATGACAGTTCCAAATGATATGCTGTAAGGAATTGGCACCAGTATAAAAACTTGACAGAACTTTGGGGGGTGGAAGTGTGGAAGATGCAGTGAGGCTGTTCTTTAAAAGGCTGTTGTGCAATGGCTACAGGAAGTTCCTTACAGGACAGAGTAGGTTTGTTTATATTTGAAACACCAGATCATGAAATAAGATACAGAAAATGCTATCTACATTAATGAAATGCAGCTAAAATCCACTGAGTCTTTTTTTTTTTTTTTTTTTTTTTACATTCCATTTACTCTCACATCAGGATTCTGTAGGGCTAAGCAGATCCAGAGCTCTCAGCTTTGCTCAGTTTCAGAGGCTCACTACTGGCAGGAAAATGAAAAATTTAAATAAATATATCATAATTACTATGACTGCATTCTAGTTATTTAAATAATTATAAGGTGACATGGGGTAAATACTTGGAGTTAAGAGCAGCTCTAATGACAGATGACCTGCCATTTATATTTAACCCATTTAAGAGACATTTTTATCAGACAAAGATCAACCCACTGGGACGATTAATAGTAACACTTATAAAAAAAGCCAGCAGCCAGAGACCAACAGAGACAGACATAACAAGAGTTAGTCTCACAGTCCAAAATCATCAGTAAATTTAGAACACACTTACATGGACAATTTGCTGTGCATGTTATTATTTTAACAGCATTGTAGTAAGAACTTATGCATTCATGAAAAACCACTACAAGGATCTAATTAAAATTCTCTGAATAAAAGACCTCAGGAAAATGTGTGGTTCATCCTGGATGAGTTTAACACATTAAGAGAAAGGGAGCACAATTGCAAGTTGTGTGAAGCTGTGAAAGAATAGTCTGCAATGTGGTCTTATTTATCAGAGCCTAGGTAGGATTCTGTGGAACAATCTACAGTGGTATATACAATGTCTGTTAGGTATTGTGAAAGGAATGCTTGTCTGGGTGCACTATAAACACCTCATGGAGCTTTTGTTGATGTTAGCGGGAGCTATCCCTAGGACCAGTGCACACGCATCAGACATTGGACTGCAGGTTATGCTCCTCTGCTCATCGTGCACCTATAAAGCGCAAAGGCCTACTCATCTTGTCTGAGGGCAGGCTCTTCATCATGCTGGAAAAAAAATATTAGTCGCTAGCACATAAACCAGAGGTTGATCTCACTCTGGATTCTTGGGTCATCCTGCATTTCACCATTTTGTTCCCTTCTGCCACTAGACAGGGGTAGCAGGAATGAGGAAGATCTCACAGCAGATGAGATTCATAGCTATCTCAAAACAATACTGAACACCACAGGCACTTCCAAATAATAAAACTTATGTACAAATTTTCCCCATTACTTTTTGTCAACAACAGACTACAAATTCATTTGTAATAATTTTCTTTAACACCCAGATTTCCGCTTTTTGGGGGCAGTTTGGGCAGGCAGGGTAGAGTATGCTCTAGGGCTATAGTCAACTACGCATAATCAGGCAAGTATTCTATTGAGTTAACTGGTAGCTTTGCCTGCATTAAAAATATTCCCAAGGGCCTCTTGGAGTTTGACAGCATTCGACTCATTTTCAATACAATTCCTCTTCTAGTCTGTAATGATCTGTCTCTTCTTTGTCTATAGAGGTGTGTCAGTCCCAGCCTCTGATGCCCTTCCCTTTCATTCTTGTCCCCCAGGACTGTTCCATCAGCCCTCTTTAGAGTACAGATTTATATGCTGTACATATAAGGTGAGCAGGCTTATAGCTTCACAGCTTCTGGCACAAGGTACAAAGTAATAGCAACAAAAACACTGACATATGCAGCTGTTTCTTTAAATAAGGGAAGGCCAAGCAAGGTGACCGCTGCCAGCCAAGTCTGAATGTATAAAGAGAACCACTTCCAGAAAGAAGGGCTCACAAAGTTCTTGAAAGTGGGACCACCTCAGAGATGAAGTTAGTCCCTTCCCCTCCCCCAGTCTTCCCTGACCTGCTTCAAACTTGAGCAAATCATTTTTTCCAAGCCTCTCACCCCCTCCCTCCCCATAAGCAGTCTGATTTTTTATATGTGAACATTTTGGCAGATCTCAGAACAGTTTTAGTCATTCATTTAATAGTCACAAATAATGGTTGTGTTTCACCAGCTAATTATTTCACCAGTGTCATAGATGCATGCTATTCCTGCATGTTCAGTGAGGAAGAATCCAGTGCCCATACAGGCAACAATAATAATTTGATTAAAAAACTGACATGTTCTATTTCTTCCCTTCAACAGGTTTTGCTCTGTGGTTATTTAAGAGAAAAGGAAAAAAAAAAAAAAAAAAAGAAAGAAAAAAAAAGAAAAAAAGCCCAAGTTCTTCAGGGCAGACCATGAAGGACATAAATAAAGAGAACCAAGGGAGGTCAATGTGACAGAAAAGGAGAACGGTGAAAGCAGGACCTCCAATGCACCAGCCACCCGTTTGAGGTGGTGGTGGCGGCAGGGGCTGAAAGGGCGAGAGGAGACTGCATCTCTAGTCTTACTTTACTGGAAATTGGAGGCACTGGCTGCAGCAGCAAGGCAGGAGACAGGGCTTGTTTCCACATCAAAACCTTGCATTCTGACCAAGTTTTCCTCCAAAGAATCTCATGCTTTTATCTCATTTATGTGTTTACAGTCTTCAATCAGTCCTGCTCTGCTCAGAGCCTCCTAGCTCTGTGCCATGCTGAATAGGAGTTTTTGTAAAAAATGAAGTTACGTTATATCTTACATATATAAAACAATTTTCCTTTCAGAAATACAGTTTCCCAGCACCGAGGGAATTTTAACCAAAGGCTGTAGATGCTTCGCCTCGGCCCTGGATGGCAGGGAGGCTTTTGTGTCCCATCCATGTACACAGTGCATGGGACTTGTTCCTAAAAGGATAATCACACATGGATTTTACAGCACTGCCGGCTCTCCAACCAATTTCCAAGAACTGCATAGCTTGAAATCCTTATTTGCTTTATTAATGTGTGTGTAGGAGGGAGGGAAGGAAACACGGTGGGCTTAGGGGGTCAAGGCAAGAAACATCATGCCTTTCAAATGTAGGGGGTAATTTTCTGCTTTTTCCACCCTCCCCCCCTGCCAGCTGTTAAATCCCATGTTTCCACAGTGATGACTGCTGCTTCTGTGACAGAGGTATGCACAGCAATCGTCACTTGCAATGGCTGAAATCATTTGGGTGGACCCACAGGAGAAGAGGTTTGCAAGTTCATTTGGAATAAGAATCCAAAAACCTACGTAATTTTTTTTTCCCCTTTAAAGGCCCCTTCTTTTATTTTAATCTCCCTTTCTGCCCCCTAGTCTCTCTCAGACCAATTTCTAGGTGCCCTTAATGCACCCTATTGCCCTCCATAAGTTTCTGGTAACTTCACATTCAGCACAGTATACTGTATAAAAGCAGAAGAAAAGTGAAATATCTGCTATTGGAGAAAAGAATGAAAATGAAGCTGCAAATGCTACATCTTGCAATGACTTCAAGAGCAGCTTTCCTTTCTGCCTTGTTTTTTGTGTATGCCTGTGTGTATTTTTGACTAATAACTATGCATACGTGCACATGCACATATGAGTGTGTGTGGGAGTGAGAGTCGGAGAGCATATAAAGGGTATTTGGGGATTCTTTGGTTTTGGAGTCTCACACATAGTTGGGGGAGGCAAGTTATAAACATATAGGTAGATCCAAGAATGAATACTTTAATATTTGCAGATCCTGATGGCTGCCAAATGCTAGCATTTCAGGGATGCATATTCACATGCAGCTGGTGACACACATTGGAAGTTACCCAACATTTTGCCCGTTAGGTTCCAGACTTAAAATATCTCTGCAGATCCATATGTGTATCTTAACACAGAGTAGGGAATGTTTCCCCTTATTCTCCATACTCATTAATTAATAAGCAAGAAAATTGGTTTGCTAAGAATAGGAGAATAGAAATAAAACTTTTACTAGAAATCTTGACTTTTTAGAAACAGCAAGTTGTCCTTCCCAGGGCCTCCAAGTCAACCTGTTAGTTTCTTAACCTGGAGAAAGACACTGAAGCCTATTAGGCTCAATAAAAATCAACCTGCAGTCATCCCCCTTTGGGTGATGATACTTTCTAGGCATTTGGGCTAAATGGTTCATTGCAGCTGAACTTTTTATTTAATTTAATTTTCTTAAGGCTATCACACAGCTCCAACATTCTCCGGCTTGTTTACTGCTAGTCTCACCAGTAAGATGGGTGCCAGTTTTATTTAATTTGTTTTTCCAGTGGCGGCAACAATCTGTGTGGAAAGCATAAACAGAGGGAAAGAATCTGGAATCGGCAAATGGTGTGCACAGCTGCACACCATAATTTCTGCTAGTGAAAGTTTTAATTCAGCTTGTCAGAAGAAGAGCAGAAGAGTTGGAGGCAAAGAAGAGGTGGGTAGTGGAAGAAATATAGCAAGAGGAAATAGTAAAATCCAAGGCAGCTGGAGAATTTTGGAGTCATTATAATTAAGGCCCAACAGGTTACAGTTTCTCCAAATAAGAAGTCAAAATCAGAAACCAGCCAGCAGGTTGTCAGGAGGGATTGCTCAAAGATGTGATTCTAAAATACATTGTAAAGGAAATAGGAAAACTGCATTCTGTCTTCATTTCTCTTGCAGTAAGAACATTTCACCAAGACACAAAATGAGGGAGAAAAAATTCTTAAGAGGAACAAAACTACAGAAATACAAAAAGGGAAGTAAATAAATTTTGAAATCATAAGTTAAGAAACATTACTATTGGAGGCGAAGGAAGGAAGGAAGGAAGGAAGGAAGGAAGGAAGGAAGGAAGGAAGGAAGGAAGGAAGGAAGGAAGGAAGGAAGGAGGCAGTTGCCAATTAACAGTCAGAAAATACAGTTTCAGCCTGTAATTAGAATAAAGCTGCAAATGCTCAGAAAAGCATCCTCAGCATTTAGAGGCCCATAGGTAAATCAGGAGTAAGAAGCATGACTCCTAGTTTGTTTGTGGCTAAGTATCTTCTGATGTCAAGTCTTTCCCCTTAAAGTTTTTGTGCTTTCTTGACCATCACATTTTAATCAATCCATTAATCTAGACAGATTCTGTCACTTGCCTTGCTGAAAGCTCGTTGTAGACCATGTTTCATGCCTCCATGGTCATAACTGCCTCTTATGCCCTTACTTGTGAGATACTGTTAACTGGCCCGTGTTCAGAGGCAGGGGATGATCATGTCTATTGCTATTATTGTTAAGACTGAGCTCAAGAGAGTAATTTAGTCCGCTGTGGGCTTGGATAATTCCTCCTCCCGCCCAGCAGATCTATTTCACCAGAGCATGTAGGCTTTCATTTGACCACCCATCTTGTAATTTTTTTCATGTATGTGTTTGTGTGAGTTTATGGAGGCTTCTACAAGGCTTTGGGCTGCATTTGAATGCCCACTACATATAACCATTGTTGCCTGGTAAGATCTAGTTGTGTCACTGCTTCCAGGTGAGGACTTCAAAACAAAAGCTGTTAGACAAAGCTGGAGATGACACAGGTGGAAAGATTCGGAGTTACCACCAGGAACCATGTTTCATCCTTTCTTTGTGAGACACTGCACTTCAGTTCAGAGCTGGCAGCAGCAGCAGTCTTGCTTTTCTCCTGCTAGGTCCTAAATTAGCACTGGTGTCTGGACAGGCTTTCTCTTTCTCACAGTCCTTGCTTTCCTGTGGCTGATAAACCTGCTGAGAGGTCACCACTCCTTTCTCATCCCTGATGAGCATTTAGAAGAAGTCAGGGAGAAGATAAGGCAGTGGCCCATAGCTACAACCTCTCAGTACAGCATGTATTAGGCGGCCTTCACTTCCTGCCTTCATCCACTTTCCAGATAACAGCCTCAGCTGGCCTTGTCAGGCTCAGATTATGGTCCAAACAGTGTTCCTTAGCAGCCATTTAAGTGCTTAATTGCCTACAGATATCAGCAATTTGCTTGTTTTGGTGATGGTATTAGTACAGCAGCATACTTGTGTTGAAGGTACTCCAAACTACCTGCTGTCTGTGGGGGCAACAGGAGACTTAACATTTTAAGGTCTGCCTCCTCCTCTGTGTAACCTACCTAAGCCAAAACAGAAACAACCCAGATAAACCATTCAGCACACAGTACTTGAAGGAAGAGCCAAGGACTGCGGTCATGGTTACATGCCCACTTTAATTAAAAATTAGTTTGTGCTGCATCAGAGGAACAGTCCTACCCACATTCATCAAGTTTATTCAGCAATGTGACAGAAAGGTCAGGCTGAAGAATAGCGCTAGTGCTAGCACAGGAGAGGCAGAAAAAATCAGTAGCCAAGGGTGTGATGGAGGGAAGGACAGCAGAGATACCTCTTTTAGTTGCATAGATTTATGCCAAATTAAAGTGACCATTCAAGAACTGGGTGAGATCTCAAAACCTGTGATTGTAGGATTTGTTAACGAACCAACATATTCTTAAACTTTTTACAAATGTTGATAGCCCTTGCAATTTTCTTTTAATGGACCATCACACAGTTGATTGAAGATTTCTCCCTTTTAGCAGTGGCTGAGATTCATATTAATGTATTTAGAAGAAAGAGCGTTAAATTATATATGCATAAATGCTTGAGTAGCAGATGTGCAAGAAGAACTCTTAAAAACATAAACATATACAATAAGTATAAAAAGAAAGTATTTTC
>WTSP01010995.1:24376-39425 GCA_025331215.1 Actenoides lindsayi
GGCACACTGCTGGCTCATGTTCAGGTGGCTGTCAATCAACACCCCCAGGTCCTTCTCTGCCTGGCAGCTCTCCAGCCTCTCCTCCCCAAGCCTGTAGTGCTGCTGGGGGTTGTTGTGGCCCAAGTGCAGGACCCAGCATTTGGTCATAATGAAACTCGTAAAATTTGCCTTGGCCCAGCGATCCAGCCAATCTAGATCCCTTTGCAGAGCTTCCCTACCCTCACTGTCAGACTTGAAACTGGCTGAAAGACCATAAACAAAATGGCAATAAGAAAAGCTGCATTTTTGTCACAGCTGTCATGTGAGTCATGGATTTTCATGTGCTTTCAAAGTATCCGTGACTTTTGATACTTAGGGATTTTGCATGTGGGCTGTTAAACGTGATGGTTAAAGAGCTGAACCACTTTCTCTGAAAACCTTGAGTTCTGCCAAGTTAAACCCTACACTGCACGGAAGGCTAATAGAGAGCAAGAGCTCAGCAGCAACACTGTGGTTACACAAAGGATAAGACCAGTGAATTCTCACTGAGAGCTTTAATTCCTCCAGGGATAGAGAGATTTCTCTTTCCCCACAACATCTGCAGTTAGGTTGAATTTGAAAAGTCCAACTCTGGCAAAATAATGACCGAAGCTAAATGGTTTATCACAGCAAAATGTAGCATAATAATTACTGGGGGGGGGGCGGGGGGTGTGTGTGTGTGTGGAAGAAGGAGGAAAAAAAAAAAGAAAGAGAAATGTGGGAAAAAACAGATGTGTTACGTATAACAAGAAAAGCACTTCTTCACCTGCGTCCCTGCATCTGCCATGTCTCTCTTGTGATACTTCCATAAAATTGTTAACAGTACTGAGTCAGACCAAAGATCTGTCTGGCTCAGTACCCTGTCTCCAACACTGGCCAAAAGCAGATGCCCAGGGAAAATTATAAGCAAAAGATACAGTGATACTTCCTTGGAACACTCTTCCAACTTAGAGCAATTTACAATTTAGGGACTTTCTTTGTAACAGCCTTTCTTAGTAGATTTTTCTGCCATGAATTTGCCCACATACTTTTTGAAGCTGTATAATTTTTTTCTTGAAGTTACTGTCACTGAAGATTAATCAGAGAATTCAGTACTAAACAATGATACTAAATAAATATTCAGAAAGCACAGGCATGCTTTCCAAAGGAGTTGCCCTTGGTCCTGTGGTGAAAATTCCTTAAAAAAAAAAAAAGGAATTGGGAGAAAAAAATCCTTCTTTTGCTCCATCAATTGCCTGATCACATAAACAGTATGAAAAAATGGTTTAGTATCTCAGGATGCACTAGAGCTATTTATACATCTGATCTTCTATATATATACAAACTATACAAACAAGAAATAAAGATAGAAAAGTAGTGTTAACAGTAAGAGATGATGGTAATAGCTATTACAACATGGGGAGAGATTTTAGACAGACAGATGACGGTTTCCTTAAAAAGAAATTATCAGTCTATTCATCATTTTCCAACTGCACTTGCTCAAGTAGAAAATGAAATTTGGAAAGGGATGCTGAATTTTCTTCCCTGCGTTTTTTTTTTTTTTTATTCATCCAGGGTGTCAAAGGCTTAACTGATGCACCCAAAAGTCTTAGGACTTGTTGATCCCCTTTTACTTTTTGTGCTATGAACAAAATAGCAGGAGCTGGAGTATGTTTGATCAACTGTACACTTTTGAAAACTCCAACTCTGAAAGACCTTACCACAATAATTCATTATTTTATCATAAGACTGATAAAAATGGCCCTGTGTCTTCTTCATAAAGCTCTCCCATATTGTCAGAAGTGGAATCCTGTGCATATGCATCTGCCTATAAAGGAATCATGTCTAGTCTGACTTGCCAAGTTCCTTTCAGTAGAGATCATGTGCTCCACTAACAATTCTTATTAGGTTAATTTTTACTTCTAATGTCCTTGATCACCTCCCTTGAAGAGGAAAAGAAAGTTTTTTCAATTACTCCTGCTTTAGTCTCATAAACCATAGTGGTCCATGGGAATTCCATGGTGCCATCTACTGCAAGGTGCTAGAATAACATAATGTAGCACAGATTTTTCCAGTTGATCTTACCCTTCTGACTTGTTCCAAGGTCTCTTTACCTTCTGCGCAGATCCCAGCACATTTTGTTACCATGCCAGTTTCTTTGTCTCTCTTTTGTGATGTACTTGAGGTCATATCATTTCACTACTTAACTTACTTCCAACCCTACTTTTACCATTCTTTTTTTTTTTTTTTATGGGTAGGTGTGGTAGAGAGCTATATTGGTTTCTGAGGCATAACTATCCCACCTTGCCAGATCAATGGGCACCCTCTTTCTTTCAAAAAGACCTCGAGAAAATTCCCTTCAGAGTCTGCCCATGATGATTGTTCATTGCCTAGAGGGTGAGGTAAGAGATTCAAACCAAAGCAAGCACTAACATCTTTCCAGATGGAGCCAAATGTGCTGTCTCTGCAGCTTCTGTTGACCTTGTAAGCAAGAGATCAGGAGTGAGAAATATACCACTGTTCAGTTTGAGAGATATAGAGCAGAGCCTGTGTTGACTGACAATTCAAGCATGGCCTGGCACAGATCCTTACTTAGCAAGGATCAAAGCAACTAAGGTTCACAAGAGTGATCCTTTTTCCTTTGACATTGACTTGTTCCATTAAGGTAAAATTTGGAAACCTGATGTTTAAGTGGAATGTAAGTGGTCTGTAGAGGCCTTGGGTTAACACTCTGTGATGGTCGGATTTTCAGGCTTTGTTTTCATTTTAGGGAAACTGTAGGGTGCAGTGAGACACGGAAAGAAATGTTTATCAGCTAACATGATCACCAGCTGACAACATAAACCTATGTTTGGAATAAATGTTTCTTCAGTATCTCAACAGTTTATTAGCTTTAGTATGTGTTAGAATTAAAAGCAATATTGAAAAATTAATATGTGATATTACCAGACCCTGCTACACTCAGGCAATTATTCTCTCCTGCATAGTTTGCTGATGGGTAAATCAAGAGAGCTTTATCTTTGACCATGGACTATGTAAGAAGAGTGCTTGCCTAGAATCTGGCTAGGATGTATTAAACTGAATGCTCTTCACTGCAGTTGCCTGTAATTGTAGCCAAAAAAACTCTGTAGAATAACAAAAAAGAAGAAGAATGGAACAGAATGGGGAAAATACTAGGCTGCAAATCACAATATTCCTCCAAGCCAAAATAAGGCATTTTTATTCCCAGACCACTTCTCACATCAGATTTGATTGATTACTGTCACATTCTGACTGGATTTGAAAGATAATAATGAATTATGTATATTGTGCAAACACAGAAAAGAGAATGAAGCATGGTTAGCTATTTGTATGTTACTTAGGCTTTTGTGTACACTGGTCATATACAAATGTTTGAACATTAGAGTGTGTTCAACAATTCCAGGCAGGAAGATTTCCTTCATTACTATAAATAGATCTGTTGCCTGTTAAGCACTAGCAGAGTCATTAACAAGTTATGTTTATTCTCTGATCATAAAATAGATCTACCTAACCCTGCCAAAAGACATCAATATTTCTAAAATTAGTCAGGGAAGGTCAGTAATCTTTTAATAGCACTGTTAAAAATTTTCATCCTAATTAAGTTATGAACTACAAAAGGCTTTTCAAGCTGGAGTTACTTGCTCAAGGACAAAATAGATGTATAAGGAGAAGTTCCTCCTCAATTCCTTTCTATATGAGTAATGCCCAGGAATCTTTAGTATGGATTGATACCAGACATATAGTCTTGAGAGCTGGATGGCTGGTTAATAGGAGATCTAAGGAAATGATAATTGTAAGTGTGGTTTTATTTTACTTCTCTGTGTCTGTTTTGCTAATCTTGGAGTAAGAAGAAAATATTCTTTATTTTTACTTGTTTTGATTTGTTTGCTCCATGGAAAGGGCAGTTGGCAAATCACTTGGGAATTTCAGCAGAATTACAGTATTCCTCAACAGAGGGATGGGACTATGGCCGTAATAACCAACATTTCCAAGGAATACTCAGCATTACTGGGGATGTAATGAAGTGGTTCCTTGTTAAGCTGTATGGAGGCAAGTCTGGCAGTGCTAGGAATTGCTGTGGAAGTAGGAACCTTACCAGGCTGTCCACACAGCAGGACTGTGGTTTCAGCACCTGAGCCTTGATGGTCACTCAGGGTTTTCTAGCACACACAGAGGAAAATGGACAGCGTGACTCTGTTTACCACAGTCCTAAAATTGTTTTTAAAGCATTTGAAAAAATATTAAATTACACCTTCCTACCTCAAAACAAAGGAATTGCTTGGAGTGCTGATGGTCCACCCCAGCAATTCACTTTAAATGACTAAAAAGGCCACTCGGGCTCCCCTCTCTGCAGAGGAGTGCAGATTTTCATTGGGCTAGGGGCTGTTTTCTCATGCAGAAGCAACCCCCTGGGCTTTATAACATACATTCAGTTCATATTTACCTGATCTATTAGAGTCAAAAGCGGTTCTGACAAGAACAGTAATTACAAGAATGTAATGTTCATTTCTACAGAAGGCACGGTGTCTGCATGTCTGGGAAGGGCCCAAGATGCTTACAGCATTTCTGTTTTCCATGCTGTGGTGAATTTGGAACCTTTACACAGCTTAAGACAGAATAAATTTCACTCCATCACAAATCTCTTGATCATTTCTCCTTCAAATGTGGGAAAACAACACTGAGAATGTGGAAAGTGTAGAGCACATCATAAATCCATGGACACAGGAACTCAGAAAGCTGCATAAGGCACATAAGGTCTGCTATAAAGGAAGCACTGTGCTTTCATATTATTTTCTGTTTAAAATCTACATGTGTGGTTTGGGACAAAGGTCTTTTAGTGTGGAAGAAAGAAGGTTCAGTGTTTTTCTTAGCTTTTTTTTTTTCCTAAAGAGAGGTTCGTCTCTGGAGAGACAGTAGAGAGATGATGTGCTCCAGTCTCTAGCACACACTGCTTCAGAAAAGGTGAAATTTTTGAAACCACAGAAATAATACTGAAGAGAACTCAGCACCCAGGATATAGTTCATGTCTGAAAAACCAACAGGTGTTTAAGCAAAGATAAAGGTTTGCATGTTGGCTGTCATTTGGTGAGTGTCATTAAGTATTTCTGATCCTAAACCTGGGTTTTCTTGAGAGAGTCTTCCCCCACCGCCTGATTCTATCAGAAAGTATACATGTTCTTTCCCTCTTCTCAGGAAAGACAAGTGAACACAACAAACTCCATAGCTGCTTCATCTCAGTAGCAGTGCTAGAACTGCCACCTGCATATTTCTACTGCTGCTTTAGGAAACAGACCCTGGCATCGAAGAAAAGTTTATGTATCTATGTCACCTGGTTTCTTAAGGTGTCTGACTGTGTTTCAGAGAGCCTGGGAAACCTTTAGGTTTCCATTTTGCATCTTCATATGCTCAACATGCCTGCCTTTTTCCTTGTCACAGAGAAATACAGAATTAAAATCCCCAAAGGACTTTAAGTACACATAATCTAGACACTCTAAAAACAAATTCTAGATGAGTCATCTATTTAATGGAAGAAGTCAAATCATCAACATCACCTGTCACGATGACTGCTATCAACTATTTTTGCTAGTATATGCACTATATTAGGGAGAGACATAGAAGCTGAATTTTGCAACTAATATTCACTATGCCTATCAATGGCAGCAGAGTTTAGATGGGGCTCATATCCCCTCACTTTCAATCTTTACACACTATATTTCATTCTATAGCCAAATGAGTTACTTCATGCTCCTTTGATAAACAGTGAAGAGAAAGTGGCAGTTTTAGAGACCCATTTTAGTTGTCTAGCTTTGAATGGGATAGATGGGCGGCAGTAGGCATCATTAACTACACTGATTTGATCCTGACTGTAAATGGAGCCTGGTGTGACTAGTCTTTGCTAATGCAGCCAGGTACTCCTGGATGAGCTCGCTCATTCATACTTGAAGTAAGATCTTACAGCGCTGCTGGCTGCAGACCCACAAAACTTCTACTAATTTTATTGTAAAGTTAAATGAGAGGTAACTGGAGTTTCACGCATGATGAAGCCCAAGTTTTGCTCTCATTCACACCAATCAAACCTCAGTGATGGTTCCCAACACAACCATAGAACAAACACCAACGGAAAAAAAGTGGTCATGCAGTGGAAATGCAGTGGAGCAACATTATGCTGAAGGCTTTCTAGCACCTTTCCTGAAAATATACATCAGTATATATTCTCACCTATCCTGTGAGATTCTCAAAGGAGTATCAGTAGGACAGTTATAATCACAGTGTGGGGTTGCTGAGCTGGAACATCTGAGACCCCACAGACTCCACAAGGACAAAATAACCTGAAGCTCTGTTGTTTTAGGAGCAATGTGGCCTGACATCTTTGAAAGGAATCATAAGCTTTGTATTATCTGTAGCATATTAAAACTTTTATTCCGAATTTAGCTTAATTTTCATTATATTACATTTTCCTTTTTCCTTATAAAAATGTACTTTATGCTACATAAAGTACATTTGTATTTGGCTACTGCTGCTCCGTGGGCTGCTGTGGGAGAAAAATTATTCTTCTCTGCTACACAAATGTGGGTTTGACAAATAAAGGGACTGTAGAATATCCAGGTTCCCTATTCTAAGAGGTTTGTCTGTGCTGTCTTTCATGCCTGACTATTTATGATTCAGTTACAGCCACTCCAACATCATCTCCCTTTCTGAAAATCTAAGTCCTCAGTAGGCTCCACAGAGGATCGATGAGAAGCCCTCACATACATGGAATTTTGATTTTACTTTCTGATTCCAGAGACCCAGTTCCCCTGGGGTCCTTCTACAGGTGCTGCTGGAGGTAATTATGTCCCCTTTGCATCAGCCTCAGGAGAATCCCGTCACCCTGTCTATACAAGGAGTTCAGGGACACAGCTAACCTGGCCAGCTCAGCTCAGTTCCTAAAACTGGATGCTATAACTGGGCTCTCCTGAACAGTTTTATTTGACTTCTCAGCAAGGAGAGAAATAAAAGCTGTTACACAACTGTGAGGTGCCAATTTTCTGGTGATCTTCAAGGATCCACCTGTTCACCACAGTGACATTTCATCTGTTTCAAGAGGTTTGTAGCAGAGAGTGATCCAGGAAGGCAAGATCTCACTACAAATTTCTGCATGTCTCTGGAATCTGAGACATGTAGTGGTGGTGGTGTGGATGCTATGATTAAATGGATTTATTCATCCCTGCTGTTGATGGATTGGAAAGCACTTGTAGAAACCTGAAGATTCACCATTAGGATGACAATGATGTTTAACTACAAGTAAAAAGCTATAGCTACAGAGGAGATAATGAAAGCAGTAAGAACACTTGGGCTATCAATCTCTTTATAGTACCTGTGCCTGCACATAGAGATTTGCCTTCACATTGGTCAGGAAAGCCAATGGAATCCTGGAGTGTATAAAGAAGAGTGTGGACAGAAGGTCAAGGGAGGTTCTCCTCCCGCTCTACTCTGCACTAGTAAGACCACACGTGGAGTGTTGTGTTCAGTTCTCATCTTCCCAGTTCAACAGGTACAGGGAAATACTAGAGAGATTCCAATGGAGAGCTACAAAGATGATTAAGGGACTGGAACATCTCTCTTGTGAGGAAAGGCTGAGAGCCCTGGGGCTGTTTAGCCTGGAAAAGAGAAGACTGAGAGGTGACCTTATTAATGTTTACAAATATCTGAAGAGTGGGTGTCCAGTAGAAGGGACCAGTCTCTTTTCAGTGGTGCCCTGTGATAGGACAAGAGGTAATGGTAGCACAGTGAAACACAGGAAGATCTACCTCAACATGAGGAAAAACTTGTTCACTGTGAGAGTGACAGAGCACTGGAACAGGCTGCCCAGACAGGCTGTGGAGTCTCCTTCTCTGGGGACTTTCAAGACCCACCTGGATCTGTTCCTGTGTGGCATGCCCTAGGCGTTCCTGCATTGGCAGAGGGGTTGGACTTGATGATCTCCAGAGGTCCCTTCCGAACCCTACCATTCTATGATTCTATGTACAGTAACTTTTGTGAAAAAGTACCTTTAATTCTGCAGAAAGTCAACACAGAATCCTGTGTCTAACAAATGTCATGGTCTCTCACACATGCAGAAATTTGTAAATGCTAATGCAAGCTTTTACTGAATTGTGTGTGAAGAGGGAAAGAAACAGATAGCGTATTTAAAATTCTGTCTTGAAATCTAGGCAGATTCCAGCAGGCACCACAAACCTGTGTTAGCACTGCAAGCTGCAGGAGACAGGGGGCTGTATTGAAAAATTTTCTTCTACCATACTATTTAATAAACAGCTCTTTAAAAAACCTCTTCTGGTTACTGGCAGGGTAGGTAGGAGAGCTAACCTCCCACCTACTGGAACTCTCTCAAATCCATTGAAAGAATATCAGTGATTTTACTTTGAAACTGGTTTTAAAAGCATGCATATCTTACATAAAATGAAAGAAGTTGTCTTTTTATGGAACAAGAGTATATATATTGTTAAATTTTTCCAAAGAGAGCTGGCTTATTTGTCATAGAAATCATGTCCATAAAATACCTGAAGACATCTGTTCCCTTGATGAACTTTGTTATCCCTAGAAGCCACAGTTAACCCCTACTGAGGATTTCCATATTCCCTATAAATTCTTAAAAATAAACCTATTTTTTCCTAAAACTGTTACTAGGTTATCATAGTCAACTGTCTTATGCAGTTTTCCAAGGAATCTTTGGGATCCTGTATGGAAAACTACAGCGTGTTACATATGGAAACATGTTTGCAGTATGTACCAGGCTTGGAAACTTCCATGGCTTGGAAACTTTGTGACACTGAAGGATTTATTATATCATCAATAGAAATAATAGATCCTTCTGAGAATCTTTCTTGGATGTAGGCTCTTTGGATCTATAAAGAGAGTGAATTTTCATCTCAAACAAGTGCCCAGCATTAAAATCGCCATCGTGAAAAGACAGACTGGGTTTTAATAGGCATTTCAGTGCCAAGACATGTCAGTCAAATTATTATTGGCTCTAGCTTCACTCTCACAAGCTGTTACATTCTTTACCTGCAGCAGAGTGGCACTCAAAAAGGTGCAAAATTCTTCTTTGCTTTTGAAAACAGCAATGAAAGTTAAAAAAAACAACCACTCAAAACCAAACCAACAACCCAGACCCTTCAATCTAATTCACACAACTGAAAACTTCTGATCTTCATACAAGAAGGGTAGATCCATACACTTCACTAGGAGTATCCTTTGAGAGATAGAAATAAGTCCACAAAGCCAAAATATTTAATAATTAATGTGAAATCCATAAAAATATCTGATTCCTGACATAAACTGAAATGGACATGAATTCTATCTTTATTACTCCTGTTACCACACATGCATGTGTGTGCATGTACGTACAGTATTACATAAAGTTGCACAAGTCACGGTAGTCTCAGACTTGCTCTTAACCCAGTTCCCTGTTTTTTAAATCATATCTGCATCTTGCAAATAAAATCAATCTCACTGGAGTGTTACATGGCTCATATATTCCCAAGGTGGGAATTTTCTTCAGAGAAAATGAATTACATTGAGAAGAAGGGGAAGGGGGAGAAAAAGAAAGGGAAGGGGAAATCAGAATTGTTATTTTTAGATCATGTTTTGAAATGTGATCTGCCCTTTAGTCTAAGATTTCTCAGCTGCCCTGTTTTCTGGGGGTTTTTTTTTCTTCTCTCTTTTTTTTTTTTTTTTTTTTTTTTTGACAGAAGGAAAAATCATATATACACAAAATAGCTTTGTCTAGAAACTCTAAAAGTGTGTTTGGCCTTGCAGAAAAGAAGCCCAATCTGAATTTGAGGAATGGAGGCTAGGGGGTGTTTTGCAGGGAATCACACTGCTATGTAATTACAGAGCTTGTGTATGTATAAACAAACTCCACCTCAAGATCAGCAGAGAAAAGACTTGCTTACTTGTCTGATGGCCAAGAAAAATTAAAGTAGAGCAAGCTATAAATAAAATGAAGAAGAAAACTGAGAAAAAAAAAAAGCCCTGATGGCTGAGAGAAAATGCTCTTCCTTGCAAAAGGGTTAAAGCTCTGCTTACAAGCTTTGCTAGCCCTGGTATAAGCCTCTTTTTCTCCAGACTTCATAGGAGCTACCATGACACAAATCTTTCCTGTAGAGCTTATAGACCATCCCTTGGGCATGCCTCCAAATGAGTGTCAAAAAATTTCATTTCAAGACAAGGCTGAAAGCGCATTTCAGATAACGTGAAATGACAATGGCAAGAAATCCACAAACAAAAAGCTGCAACCACTCCCTTGCCCGTGTCCTTTTTTCCAGGTCAGAAAAGCATAGCTTGTTATAGTTGCCAGTCTTCCACAGATCTGGACTCCGCTCACTGTGCAGATCCACGCTCGCTGTGACAGTCTCTAAGGGGTGATCTGCCACCTGAGAACTTCCAGACACAACTACACCATCTGCTCACAGCTCTCTCACCTCCTGACATGGAGTGTGAGCTGGATCCAGGCAGCAGGAAGCACCTGTAAGTATTTTATATCCACCAGTGACACCTCCCAACTTGCAGACTTCTCATCTGGCTGAATACAGTCAGGGACCTACCCCTTCTCCTCAGGTAGCCAGAACCCTCACCGGGGTGCTCGGAAGCAGCCACAGCTCACGAGATGGAGGTATTTCCTTTCTGCTATAAAATGCACCATTTACTACCACAGCCATTTTCTCCAGCGGGAATGACTGGCAATGGATATTTGCCCCTCTCATCCTCCCTCCTCTTCTCCCCCCCAGCTTTTCCGCCACCCCTGCACATGTTAAGCCCCAGGAGATTTCAAAGGAAGGAAGAAGGAGGTTGTACATTGTGTGAAAAGGGTTTATAAGCTGCCCTTCTGGCACAGAACTAGAATCAGGATATTGTTTAGCTATAGGTCTGAAGTAGAGGAATAGGCACAATGAAGCTAGATGTCATTGGGTAGTTAAAAACAATTGAATTACTTAACAGCACATTAACCAGTATACCACCACAACAGCAATTCTCTCTCCCTTCCTCTCTGACTTCGACTGTTCCAGGTAATGCCCTCACAGCTACAGCAAATGCCAAATGTACTTTGGATTATTCTATGTTTACTGCATAACACAACAGGCTTTGGAAACAGAGGTGGAGACAAGGCTACCTACTTGGGCTGGGGTCCATCCTGGCAGTCAAGTCACCTAGTCAAGACAGGAGACAGAGACAAGACTACCAATACTGTGGCTCAGACCAGAGACAGATCAGAAACAGGGCTACAACACAGGCCTGGTTGCTGACATCCAGTCAGCAACTCAGGACAACAAGAGACAGGCACATGTGCAACATATCTCTGGCACTCTGGGGGACCAGGACTGAGCTTAATGGAGTTTGTGGACTGATGGGCAGGGGCTGCGTGAGTGGAGGCCCTGGTAAGGCTGGGCAGGGCACCTAAGGGCTTTTGGTGCACTCAAGGCCTTAACTGCTCTAACTTGGCAACAGAGCTTGTAACATGAGGGAATTACTGTCCTTTAGTAAGCTAGCAGTTCTCTATCCCATTGCTCAACTCACCTCAGCATACAGACTCATAAAAGGATGGTCCCTCAAGTGATTGGCAAGGTTAATAGTTCCATATATTAACTTTCCAGATAGTAGTTTTCATGCAGATAGATACTGTTTGTCCAGCTGCCTCCACTCAGGAATCCAGTAGTGCACATGAAAGAACCTAGTATTCTTACGTAGACACCCAGATAATAGGGAAATACGGCACATTTCATGGCATTTACAACAACTTGCCCTCTTTAAGAATAAAGCTGTGAATGGAGTACAGAAATCTGCAGAAGTCTAGAAGCATTTAAATTGGGTTCCTCAACCCTTTATTCTGGTTTTCAAGATCAGAGTATCCAACATCTTGACTGTCTCCTTGAAGACCAGTGGAGAAAAAGCATCATATGCTTTTGTTTGGGTTCAGTTAGACCTTTTAGTAATACTCGTGGTTACATTAATCATTCAAAACAGTCAGAATGTTCTCCCTTTTTTTTTAAACTCTGTGAGATAAGCCTATCTGAAGATACTGTGTTTCTGCCTGAACAGAGCCACTCTTAACCCTGTTTTCTAACGTAACATCTTTACCAACAGTACCATCTCTCTGCTCTTCTGCAGCCTAAACATACTTTTGAAGTATAAATCCAAAGTTCCACTTTGGTACAACCAGGCATCTAAAGTTTTAATCTTAATCTTCAAGTCTGAGAACAAAAATCCTCATCTAACTGGAGCCATTTCTAGTCAGAACCACCCTTGCTGTAAATTGTTCCATTATAAACCCCAGTCCTTGAGGGCAAACACCTAATTGTTTAAATGGTGTTGTGCAAATATTCTAGAGGTGAACAATCCCCCAAACACCTGCTGCTGTAGCTAATGCCTGTGCATTTACTTCTAGCCAGAACATGCATATGTATAATCTCTGTCTGTGAAGAAATATTACAGAAGTTTTTACAAGGCAGGAATGTTCAAGACACCTTCTTCTATCTTTTCTTTACCAAAAAGACAGAAAGATAATGTGCAGGTAAGTGTGATTTCAGACCAAATGGTGAGAGGAATTAATTCCTTTTAATATATTATGTGTCAGAAGACACACATACATAATGGAGGGCTTCTATTTTGTATGGAGAAGTAGCCATGAAGTGACTGGATGATAAATCACTTTCCAGCCTTGACAATTTTCTGAGAACAAGATTTAATATAAGGCAGCCCACTGGCTGCACTGCTTGCCTCCCACATGGGCTGTGGAATCCCTCAGAAGCAGGGGGATCAAAACCAGCACAGCAGCCCCTGACTCACAGTAGGGCTATTGACCATTCCGGTTTGCTGTCCTCCCCTCTGGCACCAACTTACTCAGGTTCCCCACACCCAATGAAAGCATCTCACAAACAGCTCAGAGAAATAAGCAAGAGCAGAAATGAGTTCTTTCACAAGCTGAGATGGCAGTTTATGCCCAGAAGCAAAAGAAATGATAAACCTCATAATACTTTAAAGTCACAAGTTAACTGCAGGTATTTTTCCTATTCAAGTGCTTAATCCTACCCTGACACTCAAACTGTTTGCCTCTATGTCCCACAGCTACAAATCCCACAGGTTGATTAGATGCCACTTTAAAGTTTACTGCCTTCAAGTGCTTTAAACATGTAGTCTTCATTTTACCATGTTGATCCAGCATGAAGAGATAAATGGAAGTGTCCAGGTAATTACAACCCAGTCAGGGTCCTAGTAGGATGAGAGCTGTTCAGTTAACCAAGAGCTCCTAATGGCAAGGATGTTCTTAAACTAAGGAGGTAAGAGTTGAAGTTTCAGCCACCTTAGATGGATGTGAGAAATGACAAGGAATGTGAGGCTGGGTTTTTCTGAAGTGGTTTATCCTTGTCCCCAGAGAAATTTTCTATCTTAGTTTAGTGGGAGCACAGTGATATATAAGAAGAATCTTCACTTTCATTAACTCTTGAAATCCAGAAGTTTATTCCCTCTATCAAAAACAATTTAGGGTACTATCAGAAATGCATTTTTCTTTCAGAGACAAATCAGCTCCCACAATAATCAGTATAGTTGGACATAACACTAGGTGATCTTTAAGGTTCCTTTCAACCCAAACCATTCTATAAATTTATAAATTTATTATTCTATTTGGCTAAGAAGAAGCTTTGCAGTTGTGGTTTAAAAACCTAGAATCATCATGTCAAGTTCTTCAGTACAAGTCCTGCTCCTTCTTTGCTCAGCTCAGGATATTCACCTCACATGAGTTTGCAGAAAAACACAGACATCCATTAGTATGTTTTTTACCATGAATTTTAATGTAAAAAATACCAGATCCATAAAATCAGAATTCTTACTGGGAATATGTTAATTTAGAATAACCTTGTAATACGAAATAATTTCTAAATTTATAATGGAATTTTCTGCAGTTTAGTTTCAGTAATTTGACACTGAAATATATGTCAAATATATGTCAAATATATTTGACACTGAAATATAGGTCAAAATCTTGGTTCATCGAAAAAGATACTTAATTATTTAAATAGGTGAGACTGCTCTGAGATGACAGAAAGACTAAGCTACAGATCTTCCAATAGCCTCACAGCCAGAAATCATCCAAAACAAACTATAAGTATCTAAGTCTCAATAAAGCAGAACAAAAAACTCCAGTGCAGTGTTAGTCCTAGCCAGCCACTGTATAGGAAGGACCTGGGGGTAGCCTGAAACAAATCAGAATTACTCTGTTTTGAAGCTTGGTAGAATATCTTTTTCTTCCTTCCTTGTACAAAAAAAAAAAAATAATAAAAAAAAAATAACATGGAAAACCTCATACTGTGTATCAGAGATTAGACTGCCTGGGAAGGAGGAAAACCAAGGGCTACATTGTTAGGATAGAGACACAAAAGAGGCTGAGCAAATAACTTCAGTGTAGATGATAGCCTGCTGATTGGGGTTGTCAGCTGGGATATAAAACCTGGATTTAAGCCTCTGCTAAGTCATTCTCTGCCAATCTACAAGTGCCCTAAGTAGGCAGCTCTTAGCTGTCCCAAGGTGTCTTTGCACATGTGTGTGAAAATATTTTACAAGGTCTTTTATTTTTCCTTGGCCTCTCCACCATACAAGTAAAGAACCTTTCTTGAACCTCAAACACTTTTATGGGATGAAACACTCATCTTTCTGCTGTTGAAAGCTGTGCACTACTAAAGCTCAACCTTCTGAAAATTTTGACACAAAGAACTGTCTGTGTTAGTTCTGCAGAGGATTCTGCCATGCAAATGGGCACTGAAGTAATAATGAACCCACTGGATTGAGTTCAGAGAAGGGCAGCCAAGCTGGTGAAGGTTCTGGGGAACAAGTCCTATGAAGAAAGGCTGAGGGAATTGTGATTGCTTAGTTTGGAGGAGGCTGAGGGGAGACCTTATCTCTAGAGATACTGGAAAGGAGGTTGTAGTGAGGTGGGTGCGGCCTCTTCTCTCAAGTAAATAATGACAGGACTAGAGGAAATGGCCTGAAGTTGCAC
>WTSP01010996.1:16704-31040 GCA_025331215.1 Actenoides lindsayi
GGGCTGTTCAGCTGGAGAAGAGCAGCCTGAGAGGGGAGCTGAGCAATGCTGAGCAAGAGATAAAGGGCCCTGGGGGGGCAAGAGGATGGGGACAGTGGTGAGTGAAATGTTGATTGACTAATGAACGTGCTCTGGCCCTGCTCTGGTTTCCACAGAGACAGGAGACCATCAAAGTCTTCATCTTGTGCAGCACTGGTGTAAAAATAAACCCATGCAATTTCCCCATGAAAGATCCTGCTGTCAGAAGATGATGCCGGTGGACAGCTCAAAGCTGAGTACCGCGGAGGTTTGCAGGCTGAATTCAACACCTAGCACCCCGAGGTTAACTGCACACCAGCTCCTGACCTGGCCCCGTGCCTCTTGTAGTGATTTGCATACCACTGCTCGGCACTTGGTCAGGGTGCATTTGCTTGTGGGACGCGGTACCAACGTTGTCCTCTGTGATGTGAAGCCTGCAGAGGATTTAAACCGGGGCGGAGTGAAGCAGGAGGGAAACAGTAGAAAAGGAAAAAGGAAGGGGGTGTTGTGTTTCCACATATACCTGTGATCTTTTGGTGTGGTTCAAGCAGTGGTGTGTAGCATTCTTACTTTGTTTTGCAGGTCACGGGAGGAGAAAAAAAGTCAGTTGCAGAAAATTTCTGGTGTCGCTCTATTCCTCCCTCCCTTCCTTCCTTCCTTTCTTGTTGCAAAAAATCACTAAGATAGCGGGAAATTCTGAGCTCGCCACCTCGTATTCTGTGTGTTTGCCTTGTTGTTGGGGTAGTCGAAATGGAAAGAGTGACTGAGATTTTTTCAAGGAAAGGACTAAAGATAGCGAGAAAAGGCATTAGAGATGTTTTGGAATGTGCTTGTGTTTTTCTTTACGTTTTTCAGTTATTTGCCTCTCTTCCAGGGTGCATAGAGAGCATTCCTTGTAAGAAGGTCTTGATTCTTTTGTATGTTCAGAAACCAAACTCTTTTAGTCAGAGCGGTAAAATCTTCTTGTGATGCTTGCTTTGTTACTGTGGACTTCTGGAGCAGAGGCTGTCTTGATCCCCAGGCCTGGGTGCAGAGCTCTGCTCCATCCTGACCACACACTGGAACACGAGTCACTGTCCAGTGTCTGTCCTCCCACCTCCCCCCAGGCAGCCTTGCTGCCAACAGGAGACCCTCCAGCCTCAACTCCATCCTGCATCTCACAGTGCAGACACAGGCGGTGACAGCGTTGGTACCTCGCGCAAGGGAGTCCTGTCATCCTTTCATCCTACTCTTACAACATGTTCATCCATAATTGTCTCGGTAAGAAAGTACAAGTGCCTCCTTTTTAGATCTTGAGGCAAGCTGTGGGATGAGCACAACCGAGATGGCAGTTGAGGCACGACGCTTCTCCCGTAGAACAGCTCATTCTGCTGATCTTGGGCAATTCCTTTCAAACCTCTTTTTCACAGCAGGATTAAGGTGCCACGCCAGTGTTATCTGAGGAGAGGTGGAGCAAGAAAGATGAACTGATTAAAGGTTCACTGTCATTTTTACAACAGCAGCCTTAACCACCCTGTGATCTCAGAGCTGTGTGGTCTCACCAGTCTTGGGCCGCCACTCTGATCCCTTACTGGGACTGAAGGGAGTGGTGGGGTCACGGTGCTTTCTCTGATACTGGAGCAATTGGAGACAGCAATTGAGATCGTGCAGATCTGTAACCCTCTCTCCTTACTTTGTGTCACACTTCCAACATTTATTTGTACTCTGAGTTAAATACTTTCTAGTCTGGCTTTGCCTACACAGCAAAGTGCCCAGAAAAGCAAATGGGACAGTTTTAGACTTTTGCCTGGTTTAGATCTTACACAACTGTGGAGTCCAGGTCTGGGAAGGCACTCCAGAATTACAGCAGCACAGGGGACTCAGAGCCTGTCCCAGCTGAAGCATACCCTGCTGGGTGTCCTGCTGAGAAATGTCCCTTTTAGTATAAATTGACAAACTTTTCATATGCTTGGTAAATCAAATGCTTGTTTGACTTCTTCGCCTTCCCCAAGAGGAAATTTCTACTAAGGCATGACATCCGCGTGCTGCCATGAGTAATACCTTCTGAACTGCTTTCAGAGAAACAGGACTCCTTGCTGGATCTCTCTGTAATAGTAATTTAAAGGCAGAGAAGCTGATGAAGTAGTAAGATGATCTTGAAGTCCACTGTACAAGCAAAGGCCCTTGTCTTCTCTGTTTCTTTCGGGCTCACCGAGCTGCAGCGCGGGTCCTGTGCCACGGGACGTGCATTCCAGCAGGGCACACAGCATTGATTTTCTACTGCTGCTAGATTTTTATGAAATAGCAGAGTTGGTGAAACAGGGCTGCCAGAGAAGCAGGTTACTGAAACAGGAACCTGCTGGCTTTTTTAACCTTCTGCTGTAAGGAAATGTGCCTTTCTCCATCTGATTTGAAAAAGGAAATAGGCCGGTGGTGTGGCTGTGGAACTTTCTCTTTCTTCCTCTGATTGTAAAAGTGCTACTGAAAGAATGAAAAGTACAGTATTGAGCAGCAGAACATCATGGCTTTGTTGAGACAACAGGATGAAAGCAATTAATTATCCCATTTGTTGTGTTTCAGGTGTCAGGAACTATTTGAAGGAAGCATTGGTGAATATCATCGCTGTGCACGCAGAGGTGAGGAGAACTCCAGGTGGTTCCATGCTTGTGGTCATATGAATAA
Organism: Actenoides lindsayi; assembly: GCA_025331215.1. Taxonomy (NCBI): domain Eukaryota; kingdom Metazoa; phylum Chordata; class Aves; order Coraciiformes; family Alcedinidae; genus Actenoides; species Actenoides lindsayi. Next base: position 19,384 of record WTSP01010996.1, read on the forward strand.
TTTCAGTGTACTTTGGGTGGTAAATCCTCACTTTTATCACCCCTGAAAAATGTACCTCTGTTGAAGTGTCTCTGTTATAGGTGTAGGTGCTCTGGGCTTGGTTTAGCCAGCCAAGGATGCAGCTGCTGACTACTTCAAGGGCAGGAGACGATGAACAGTTCCTGTTTATCCTCAGTAACACTCCATTACACCTTTCTGTTTCCGCTTTCTGATGAAGAGGAAAGCCAAAGTCTAAAGCTCAATTCTTCCCTTTTCATGCAGATTAAATAGATACAGAGATAGAAAGGTTTTGCTAGATATAATGCTTACTTTCTCTGATTAACTTCACTTTCCACAACATATGAAAATGAGCGTGTGCTTTGCTTTGGAAGAAGTGTTCAGCATATGCCACTCGGGGTGAGCAGGCAATATATGTCACTCTGGTACCCAGGATAAACAGTCACAACCTAAAACCGGAAGGTTTTACAGTGTCTGTGCAGCACAAATTGTGTTTGATGTATTTAGGTAGGTAGTGGCTTACAAAAGGCAGTGCATATTAAAATTAAACTATTATCATTATTATGATGAACATAACATGTTTCCAGAACTGCAGTTATTTGGCCTCTTGTCATAATATGCAGGAATTTTCTATAGTCCTTTCAGTTGCAGCCTGTGTTTTACACACTCCTTCCTTCTAATAATCAAGAGTGTTACCAAATTCCTGTTGCTCCTGATATGAGCATTGGGAGTAATATTGTGCTTCCCTTTCAGCCTACCACAAGTGTAGCTTCTCTGCCTCTTCCATCTACTTACAATCTGATTAGATCCACTTGAGGATTTAATTTTATTCCTCCTTAAATTACAAGGATTCATGTGAATTGAAATAATTAGAGACTTCAAATATCACTTCTTGATTCAATTTCAATATTTGCCTACAACAGTCTTCACAGAAGCATTGCTGATTTTTACCACATGCTTCCGAACGAGGGAATAAGCAACTCCAGAAATACACACTGACACAATATTCATTTTTAATGTTCTTTTTCAGTGTAGTGGAAGTGAATAAAAACTAAAATGAGACTTTTTGCTTTTAAAAGTCAAAGACATTTGTGACTACTCCTGCAAACTGCCTACTCGTGAAGTTGCTGCAGCAGAGGTACCCTGCCTTGCTGACTTCATCGAGACCGATACTGATTTTGGCCCAAATAGTTGTTGCCTCATAAATTTCTAGATGTGAAATATTACAGAAATATGAAAACGTGTGTCAAGATGAAACTCCCATTTCCACTGTGTTCTGGTGAAATTCTGTAAGCTGGGTCAGATGTAAGTTTAGTTAGCAAGGCGGCAAGTTTCTGTAGTTTGAAACAGCAAAAACTTAACCATCAGCTGAACAACAAGCATGGACTGGAGTGGAAAGAAAATCGTATTGTTTCTCTGCCTTTGAATTCAGATTTAACTGAAATCAAAATAAGGGCTTCTCGTTGCAAATTTGTGATGATTCACCGTTGCTGAGAATTTTTTTTCCTGGATTCTGTATAGTAAGTTCAAGAGTGCTCGTTGTGGGCACAAATATTCTCTTCTCAGTAGAAAATTTTTGGGCGTGTTCCTGGTACGTTTGTGTTGAATTGCTCAGCGATATTTGCTGCTGAATAAGGTGACCCCTTCCTAAATCGTTACTGGCTTTGCTTGTTTACTTTTTTTTTCCTCTTACCGTACAGCTAAGTATGTCACTTGGCTTTTGTGGGTCAAAGCTGATAAAACAGGCTGCCTGTTTGGATTAGCAACGGCGGCAGCTGATCAGGGCACTTCCTTGTGGTGCAGACCTGCCTTTTGGACTGGTCACCCTATGGGATTCAAGAGATATAATTCATTACTTAAATCACAAACTGTGTAGGAATCTTGCATTTTAATTCCCCACCCCCCACCCCCCCCCAATTTACTTTTACACACATGTATGATTATCTTCTGTCAATTTTCTTGTCAGACATGAGATCAAAATTTCACATAAAGTAAAGGTGTTCTTGCAAAAAGTCATTCCAACCACTTTTTTTGATAATTTTAAAGCAGAAATCGTGGAAGGAAGTGTTTAAAAACTCTATGCAGTTCATTTTCTTTCTTGCACCACTCCTGTCACATCATCTTCAGTTCCTTGTGTCATCTTCTCCCCTACCCCAGTGCAGGTTTAGTGCAGCTTTATCATCACCTTTAAGCCTTGACACAGGTTTGGTTTGTCTAACCTATAATCTCACTTCCTCTTATATTCCAACCTCTTGGCCTCCCATTTTCCCCAATTCTGTGTAGAAAAAACATGATTTTTTTTTTTTTAATTCACCAACAATTTCTCGTTTCCTTAGAGCTCCTTTTAAGGAAGACTGGTTTCTTCTTGCTTTCCTTCAGGCACAGATCTAACATTTAATTTTGTGTTACTGTTGCATTGCGGTTGCTGTTCTGAACCTCAGATAGAGCATCCAAGCACCACTTTTAAAAATTATAGCAATAAGCAGCTAAAAAGATAGTCTTGGTGCATGAAAAATACGGGAAGGTGTCGTGGCTTTGCCTGGGAACTGCTAAGTGGCATAATCTAAGGGAAAATCCATTACACTGCTATTACGTTGCTATTAACAGAAGTGATTGGTCAGTCATCCACAGAAAGGCTTCGTATTCCAGCTGCCTTTGACACTTTGTTGTCCCTTGATTAAAAAATGAAGCAATCCTTTCAATCAGTGTTCAATGCTTTGTGCTGAAATGTTGTTGTAGCAAATATTTCTGTTATAATTGGTGTGCTCATGATTCTGCCTTCTGCAAAACCAGGTGTTTACCATTTCCAAAGACTTAGTCCCTCGGATAATGTCCAGGGTGGTGGAAGCTGTCTCCGAAGAGCTGAGCCGACTGATGCAGTGTGTTTCCTCCTTCAGCAAAAACGGAGCTCTGCAGGTACCTGAATTCCTTGTGCTGCCAAAGGTCGGCATCTAGAAACCTGAGAGTAGCAGCGGGGGGTATAATCTGTGTATTCGTTGGCTTTATTGTAGCAGCGAAAGCAAGGAGATTAAAAGGGTCAATGTGCAACCAATTTCAGATTTATGGATTAATACCCTTTGGGATACTGGCTGTTGGGTTTGGTTATATTTTAGTGTTGTCTTTGTGCCCGAGTGCATAAAAGGTTACCTGTATCCTGTGAGATAAACACGGTAGTGGTACCTGTTTGAAATGGTACCCAGCTGCAAGCCTTATTTTCCAGTTGCTGGTAGTAGTTGCATTGGACAGACAATTAGTGGAGGGAGATCACAGCCCAATAAAATTAGCTGCCTGTTTAAAACCAAAGCCACCCGTTTTTGTTTGACTACACAGCCCACCTTGCTGTTAAACCAATAATTGAAAGGATTTTCTCTCCCTGCTGTAAGTTTCCCATGTCCCATGACCCCCAGTTTTGCTCCACGTTTAAGCTGTGGTATTTGATGTGACGTTTCCCCATGGTACTGCTGCCTCCCAAAATGCAGGAAAGACTCCAGAGTCTTGCATGTAGGGCTTCTAAAAGTCCAAAGCTGTTCAGCTTGAAGCACCATACAAAACAAGGTGAAACATTCTGTGGTGAGAAAAGCATTTCTTTGGAGTATAAAATTGGTGGGTGACTCTGTCATATTTTGTGCCAGGAAATTCTGGCACTAAAAAGCATAAATCTCATCTGGCTTCCTACCTAGCGGGGAGATGGGGGAAGACCTGAAAACCAGGGCCTTCCATTAGAACTGAAATTAAGCATCTGCATTGCATTATAAAAAGTTTTGGCTTGGAATATTACTGTCTTGTTAGTTGGGTCTAAATATCGCCCACTTTCTGTAATGGCTAACTGGATTAAATTGTATCTTTATGATTTACACAAAGGGAAGTTCACTTTATATTTTTAAATGAAATGACTTGAAGTTTTGATCGCATGCAGAACGTTTCTATTCCATATAAAACCTGTGGCGATAACGATTGCTTTTCAAAGACTAAAGAATGATCTATGAAGTTTGTTTAATCTTTGAGTCTATCCTCCACCATAGTCTACCTCGGTGAAAATTAATGCCCAGACACACAGTACAGTGAAGGAGTAAAAACCCCAAGCTTGTGCACGCACCAGGTGACAGACAAGAAGCAGAGCACGACTATTCTACTTCCTCATCTGATGGAAAAAAATAAATTCGACAGGAAAACCAAGAACAAATTGTGTATTGACAGATTTTTGTGCTCTTGTGCTTCCTTCCTCCCTGGCCAAGCCGTGCTGTGAGAAGTTAGGCTCGCTGTATTTAATACCAAAACAAAAAAAAGACAGACCAGTTCAGGTTGCGTCCTTCTGTCTGTCACCCAGTGCAGAAAAGGTGGAACAGGACTGAAGATTTATTGCTGTTACTGAGAGACAAACCAGTGTTTTGAGATGGCTACATAGTGACCGTGCAAACAGTGTGACTTGAATCAAAAGTAGGAAATTGTTCCTTTCAGCAGCCTCCTGACATAGCCACATGGCAACGAAAAATACAGGAAACAAACCGTTCAAAGCCACGGCCGCTCGCAACTGCAGCGTGCACTGATGTGCCGGCATTTGCCCCAAAAAGGACAAAGCTTTGGGATCCTGGTGTTCACTCGATGAAATGCATCGTTGTTTCAGTATCTGTATTTCTCTCTCTAGGCAAGACTTGAAATCTGTGCGTTGAGAGATGCCGTGGCCATCTACCTGACCCCCGAGAGCAGGTGAGATGAGCTGTCAGCTCCGGGTTTGCCGTGAGGCCGCATCCTTGGTAGGCGTGCAAAAGCACGGAATGTCAATGAAGGATTAAGAATTCTTTTTCTTACACAAGAATATGTGATGTACCAGGTGAATATAGGAAAAGCAGATTACTAGCAAGGTTTTACCAGTTGAAAGAAAATAATTACCTTTGGGGCCAGGGGGGTATTGGAATTTTTAGTCACAAACTAGTATTTACCACTCAAAAAAACCCCAAACAACAAACTGCTGTTCAGCTGCTGAGGTAAAATGATGCTGGAAGAAGACAAATGCGGAGTTCTACCCCATTTTTCCCAGAAATCTCATGAAGTGCATGACAAAGAACCCGCCAGACATGTCAGAGGCCCCAGAGCACGGTGCTGCAGGAACCTCTCCCAGGGGCTCTCTCCAGGCTTGTGCGGCACCCGGCTCCTCCACACACCTCAGAGGGAAAGCAAAGTCAGTGTCTTGCTGTATCTTAGAGTTAAAGCCTTTAGAAGGCTTTCGGCAATTTGTCTTTCCCCAGTGAGGTGCAGGACCAAAGATAAGTAGCATGGGACATGCTCACACATTAATATAAAAGGAGAAAAAAGAGCTTTGGTGGCATCAAGTGGCTGATGCAATCAAGGCCTGTGAAAACAAACCCTGCTAGCTCTCAGCACTTCTGAGGAAAGCTGATGGATTGGCATTTCTGGGTGATTATGTTAGGAATTGTGTCTGGGCAGGCTCATTCCCTATTTCATCTGCCCGCACTGGTGTTAGGATTGGCATTGCCTGTTCCTGAAGATGGCTCTGTGGTCCTGCACCCTTCCCTGCACTCCTGTTGCCCAGAGAGGGGTAGAAACTCCATCTTTGGAGTTACTCAAAGCTTGCCTTGATAATGCCCTGAGAAAGCTCCTCTAACCTCACAGTTGGCCCTACTTTGAGAGGGGAATTAGAGCTCAAGACCTTCAGAGGTCCCTTCCAACACGAATTGTTCTGCAAAGCTACGTTACCTCGGTGCCAGCCTACTGGCACTGTCCCCGAAGGGCAGAATGTGGTGGCAGGTCTGCAGAGCACAGGAAGCCAAAATCAATGTTTTATCCGTGCTTCGTGCTCTGAGGGCCACTTAGTCTGAGGCAGAAGACAAGCTGGCAGCTATCTGTAGCTCTTCGAGAGCTCGAGCACAGTCTTGCATCAGCTGCTGATCTAACGTTTCTCATGAGCGTCCGGTGCGCGTCACGTCAGGAGTGTCGGAGACCTGTTGAACCCAAGACCAGGTTATCTTCAGTTTGCACATGAATGTCAGGTCTCAATATTTTATGGAAATAAGAATGGATAAAATACAGGGTATCTCCGTGGAATTTGTAGAGAGAAGCTGTGAACGCTGGGACTTGGACCAGTGGAACACGAGTATTTTTGTTCTCCTTGCAGCTCGAGCTTTAAGCAAGCTTTGGAAGCCTTGCCTCAGCTCTCCAGTGGAACCGACAAAAAGTGAGTACAATGCACCTTCTTGTCTTCTCTCCGGTCTCTGGAGCTGTTGCTTTTTACTCTTGTGTCAGAACTTCATTATCAGAGGGGTCTAATCCAGTGAAAACGAACCCTCTTAAGTACAGAGCAGAAGCTTCTTTGGACAGAGTTCAGGATCAGCCGAGTCCTTGCTCATGGTGCCATGGTTAAATGGCACAGAAGAGCCGGTGGCTTTGGAGCATATCCCTCTTGCCCATCCTGCTCTTATCAGTGCAGTGTAGCTTTGCATTTATTTTGTCATTTCAGTCTATTTTAGCCTTCCTCGTTAATCTTAGGAGAGCCGTTGTCCTGTCTTACTGAATTTAGCAGCAATTAATAAAAGGTCAAGGAACAAAGTCAGGCTTTTCCCATCTGATCTATGGGGAGCTCTCAAAACTGGCCTGCTTCTTTTTAAAAAAGGAGGGTCTGTGGTTCATCCTTGACATCAGGGGGAGTAGTTCTGGGTTCCTCCATCCCCACTGTAGCTACCTTTGGCAGCCAAGCTGCTCTGATGCATCCAGCCTAGCGTTGGGGGCCTGTTTTACACACGTAGCTGAAGAAAGAGCAGTCTGGTAAAACTCGGGTGGATTCATAGCCAGCACGTTGGCCTGAGCTTAGGTGTTTTGAACTTGAGATTGGTGTGATGGTACTTTCAGGTACCCAACTGCATCAAATCAAGCTGCACTTAACAGTCAGAACTTAGAATATTTTGTAGACAGCCGAAGAGACGGTTTGTGCAGCCCGTGGTCTGCGGACTGCACCTTCTCCCAGATGTCCTCTGTCTATTGATTCAAACCTTCTCACCAGCCACAAGTCTCAAGATACCTCCTTGCCTTGCGTAGCTCTGATGCTTTATTGAAGACAGGCAGCGGTTTTGAGTAAGGAGAGTTCTTTCAACTCAGACTTTCCGAAACACCTGTAGAATCATTTTCTTTCTTCACTTTAGTCACAAGCATTTGAGCTTGATGAGACAGATGAGAATCAAGAACTGCATCGTTTTTACATCTGCCTCAGTTCTGAGCCCTAGATGGTGCAAAACTTGTTCTATTTCCCAGGCAGTTACACCAGAATTGTCATCATTCCAGGCAGCTTGTTGTAGTAATATGCAGGTGAAGTAACCTCTTTGTGTGCTGATTTAGAGCTGTTTGTTTCTGTTCAGTCTCAGTCGTTACTCTGATGCTAAGTGATGAATGTGGCCATAGTCATCTTCCAGAGGACCTACTGAGGAAGCAGATACTGATTTTGTGGTTCAGGTTTTTCTTCCTGGGTTTGTTTGGGTTTGTTGTTTTTTTTTTTTAACATACCGTATAATTTCTTCTGTTACTGGCTGTTCAATAACAGCTTGCCAAGAAGTTGAGGTGCTGCATGTCCACCCTGTCTAGCTTGGGTTTGAAAAAGAACAAAAACATTGGAAAACACATTTTTCCCTCAAATACAGGGAAAAACAAAACACACAGGCGAGGTTGTAGAACTCCATAATGCATCTTTGCTGTTAAAACAAATACCTCCTACAACAGAGCCATTGACACCCTTGGTCCTACACCTGTAGTTTGTGGATTATGATAAATATTGTCCACTGCACCAAGTACCTTCTCAGCAGCTATGTAGGTGTGAACGAGCCATCATTATTATGCTCCAGAGTGAACTGATACATAGTTTATCTATAAAGGACAAAACCACACAATTGCCAGTGAATTGATGTTTCTTCTAGAACAAACCATCTCTGATCTTCCAACCACGATACTTCAGCGAAATCTGTGAAGTACCTTCCAAAGACAAGTTTGAGAACTGAAATTGCAGTTTGGCTGCACATGACAAGCTGTAGCCATGATAAGGGGAACGGGGGGTTCATGGTGCATAGTCTGGCAGTTTCTGGATGTTCCTCACAGAAGTGTCTCGTGACACTCTCCACTGGTCCTCTTGCCACATGGACGTTCCTCCCAAGAAGATGGCCTTTATCTGGAAGGAAAGCCATATAAAGGGCTATGTTATCACTTTGATAAAAGCTCTGTGGGCAGGTCCTCCTCTGGCCACAGATCACCCTGACACATGTGGTGCACTTATCAACATCTCCAATATTCAGCTACCTGGACAGATCCAAGCAGGCAATGTGTTTGAAGTCACAGACGGAATAACCAAAACTTTTGGTGCTTGTTCCCTTGTCAGAATCTGCCAGAGCTGTAACGTTTTCCCTTTGCAGGTTACTAGAGGAGCTGCTGAACAAATTCAAGAGCAGCATGCACTTGCAGCTGACCTGCTTCCAAGCTTCTTCGGCGGCGATGATGAAAACGTAGACGATGACGCGATGCAGGCGGCTCAAGAGACAAGTGTCCTGAAGCATCACCCAGTTTTCTTCCTCAGTTCCTTTGAAGATCCTGAAGAAAACAGAAGGAATTTCACTGACACAGAAATCTCTGAGTCGTGATCTGGGGAATCCTGCTGAGGGAGACTTCTATAAATATCCTAAATATCTTAAATTGGTTTTCTATCTGCCAGGGAGGGGATTAAGCCCATTCTGTTTACACATGCTCTTCTTGGCTCTAGGTTCATGAAGAAATACTCATCAGTGTGCTGCAATCTCGGTTTCATTTGTTAAAAATACATTGAAGTGCCATTTTTAGCAAATGGCACCTTGAAGTTGAGTATTACTCCTGTTGTTCAGTGTATCTGTTGCTTTCTAGATGTAGAGTGGTGCTGATGTGAGTGGCTGGGAGACTCAGCTCCTGTAAAGGGCTGAGCAGGCTGTGGTTGGTCAAGACTCCTACCTGCAACGGGCTAATAAGGGTTTGGATACAACATGGAGAAGGACCCTGCTGCTTTTGCATTTAAAAATTGCCACACTTTTCTCCTATCATCATCTACAATTTTAACTCTGATTTCTTGGGAGGCTTTTATTTTCTTGCTGCTTTTCTAATTGAAAATGTTTGTGCCTCTCTTGTGTCTCCCTTTATTGGGATATTGATGCCAACCTTCACATTTGAAACCAGCTCTCCTTTCACAAAAGTGTTTTAAAAAAATATTCAAGTAAAATATTATTTGGTGTTAAGAATAGTTCATAGTGTCTCACGTGGACATAAGGAGAAGCACATGTCACTGCTCTTGCTGCTCCCTCCTTTATCTTGTATTTTCTTGTCCTTACAGTCTCACTCCCACCATCTCCTCTTCCCTCTTGTTTGTCAGTCCCCTTTTCACCATTTGGTGGGGGGGAACAGGGATTTGGGAGGAGAGAAACGTTTTGCTGCACTGGGATCTAGTGGCACTGAGATCTAGTGACACCGAGACCAAGGGCTGCCTTCCCAGGAGGGAAGATTTGATGCTGACTGTCATCGGTCGAGGCCGAGGGAAGCTGCAGAGAGACAGCAGCTGATAAAAAGTGGCCTTGCTGGGGGGTGTGAGGAGTGGGTTTAATTTTATAACTGAAATCACAGCTCACGAGTAAGTGCTGCATTTGTTCTGTATTCACAGCCACTCGAGCAGGACTTCTCAGAAACAGTGCGTGGAGTTTGCAAACAGGGTTTTGATGTCAGCTCCTTCCTCGGGCCAGCTCAGTTACGCGCTGTAAGAATAGAGTCATGTGCTTTAGGTGTAAAGCTCACGTGATGTGAAATGCTGAAGAAAGGGCTTGATGCAGATGTATCTACTCAGTAGAAAACCCTTGTGTGTAAGTAGGAATAGTGGGTGGAATGGAAGCTTGAAACACCTGCCAATCTTGGCTTGGGGGAGAATCATGCACCACCTCAAGCACATGTTCTTCTGTTGAATGTTGTCCATCTAGAGCTGGTCCCAGCCTCAGCTGTTGGTTTGAACTGGAACAGTCACTGGGTTTGCTTGACCTGTAAAGGATTTTGCTGCAGAATAATAAAATATTAAGAAAGATGTCAATAAGCTCTTGAATTCCTCACTTTCCAAGAAACGTGATCTCTTTATGAATTTTACCAGCCTACATTTTTTACATTTGTGTTGAAAACCTATTTTGTCACCCGTAGTGACCTGATGCATATTCAGGCTTCCCTTGACTGTGACATCATTCTCCTGCCCATCCTCTGCTACAACACCTTGTTGCTTGTCTTTAAAACCTGTAGTCAGGTGTTTGTGTCTCGGTGGCTTCCTGAGGTAACACTTCAGAGCATGTCATTGACAGCAAACAAGAGAACAACGTCTGGGGGACTGTATATTACTTGCATTTAACCTGAAATGAAAGAAATGCTCAGATTTCTATAAATCCACTGGTGGGAACTAAGGCTGTGCAGGGAAGGAAGGTGGGAGAGCCCAGACTCCAGCCAGCACGCAGCAGGCACCAGGTCCTCTGAAAAGAAAATGACAAAAATCAAGAAGTGGCCAGCGTGGTTTTTGTGAAAATTAAAAAAACAAACCAAAGTTCAAAGATACAGTGAGGTTTAAAAAATATTATTGGAAGTGGAAAAAGAAGGGGAGACCACACTAAAATATACAGGCAGGTGGGGTGTGCAGAGAAAAGGGAGGCAGCGGGGAAAGCAACAGAAGTGAAAGGCTCTGACCTTTAAAGCAAAGGTAAGTGCTGAAAACAGGGAAGGAGAAAATCAAGTGAATTATTCCATGAACTTCCAACCTTTAGAAAAATTTAAAATTAATATGCAAAAAAAAAAATAAATTTAAAAATCTAAAAAAAATCTAGAGCTTTATTTCTCATCTCTAAGAAAAATTTCTGAAGCTACAACGCTGTAAGATACAGCTTGCTTAAAATAGGTTAAGGCGTAGAGGAAAATTCAGCTGTAGTGTGCTGTGCTGAGCCAGGCAGCCTCGGGAGATGTTGAGGGGTTCTCCTGCTGCTGCATTTTGAAGGAAGAATTCGTGCAGTGCCTGGGTGTTAACTTCATGGAACACCCAATAAGCAGCATGGAGAAATCCTGCCCCTTCTCCCCCCCAAAAATGTTTCTTTTTTTCAGTTGATACTCTTTAGAAGATGTGTTTCTGAAATGCCCTTGTTCTTGTCACTTTCAAAGTTAAACACTTCAGGGCTTTTAAAAAGCCCGTTGGAGAGTTTCAAAACATAAACAGAACCAAGGTCCTGGGTGTGCTGGGTTGGAAGAGGCAGTGAAGGTCATCAACTGCTGTCCAAAAGCAGGTATTTATCCCAGAACGAGGTGTTTATCCTGTAAATTACATACTTCTTTCAGCAGTACTGGGTGGCCTGGGGGGGCTTTCAGCTGGGGAGTCAAGACACCCTTGGAGTCCTTTAAAATAACACATGTTGGTAACTTACACAGGGTTTGTGATGCTTATCACTGCACAAGCAGCAAGGGAGATGCTGCTGCTGCTAGAAGAGCAGCACTGCTTTTTTTTTTTTGCTTTTTTTTTTTTTTTTTTTTTTTTTTTTTTGGCCTAAAAAGGGGGGGGGGGGGGTCTTCTCTTTTTTTTTTAGTTTTTTTTTTGTGTTACCTTCCCGGAGAGTTTTTTTGCCCTCTTTTTTTTT
>WTSP01010998.1:5444-21501 GCA_025331215.1 Actenoides lindsayi
GACGAGATGCAGTCAGATGAATAAAGGATTTGTTAGAAAGATGAAGTATTTGATGCTGTATTGTTTAATCTTACAATAAGTGTCTGAGACTGGCTGCTTAGTATGATTAATATAACAAAAGGATGAAAGCACAGGATGAAAGTCAGAATAGAGACAGAGCATGTTAAAGAATATTTAGATGAGACAGGTTCTTGCTCATCAGGAAGATTGGCTTGAACATACCCTGGAGTACTTAAAGAATGAGCCAGAGCAATTTCAGACCATTAACAAGTATTTTAGTCAGTTTTTGGGTTACATCCATCCTGTATTTTAAGCAGAGGCTAGTGTTTATGTGCAAGCCCATTTACAGGATCTGAGCTGGTTGAGTACTTTGACTCAGAAACAGGACTGGGGTGTGCTCTGGGGCATGGATGAAGGGAAGCATCTCTGTGTTGTTGCCTGTGGACTCACACACCCTCATGCATCTGTGATATGGGAAAACTGAAATATGATGTGTATAAAGTCTGCTGTCATCAATCCCAAAACCATTTCCAGTGGTGCTATAGAGTCAATCTCTAGCAAAAGAGTTTCTGCAGGTGCTTTTCTCAAAGGAGCTGTCCTTGTATGCAGGAGGGACAGCGACACGGACATGGTACCAGAGCCCAGAAACCAGTGTCTGGTGAATTGATCCAGGCTAGAGGCATCCTAAGCCATCCGCAGGGACTTGCAAAGTGAGGATGGTAGCCCAGCAAGGCATCAGGCTGAACTCTGTCCTGTAAGGACAAACATGGCCATGAAAGCAAGACAAGGTCTCAAAGAGCTGGAAGAAGTGAAAAAATATCTCGAGGAAAATGATAGAATTGGACCCAGGGAATTACTGACCAGTCAGACCAATTTTGATGACTGTAAAAGCACTGGAACTGTTTGTAAATGTCCAGATAATAAGGTGATTCAGAGAAGCTATAATGGATTTGTCCAGAATAAATTGTCAAGACAGTATAATTTATTTTCTTTCTATTGTTTCAGAGAAATGTGCCTCATGAAGAAGGGGAAGGCAGTCAAGGTTATCACCTCTATCCATCTTGACTTGACTAAAACTTTTGATTCAGGCTCACACAGTGACATTCTTATAACCAAAGTAGAGAAATATGAAATAGGTAAAATCTCTGTAAAGAGGCTGCTCAGATGTCTCAGGCAACGTGCTCAAAGAGCAGTTATACAGAGCTTCCTGTCAGATGCGGAAGATACTTCAAGAGAGACCCCCCCCAGCTGTCACTCCTGGTTTTCTTTTGACCAATACTTTCATTAACAACTCCAATTACAGAATAGGGAGGCCTCCTTTGGAGGACAAGGCACTTTGCAGGACATGATGAAGTTCAAAATGATCTTGATAAATTGGAGGAAAGGCCCAAAATCAATGTGATGGAATTCAATAAAGAAAACAATAAATACTATGTTTAGGAAGGGGAAATTAAATGCACAGATACGAAATGGGATGACTGGTTAGGCAGCAGGGTGACAGAAGGACAAAGTATAGCAGATCACCACCAGTGATCAGTAATGCAGTACTGTTGCACAAATACGTGTAGTTCTCATTTATTGACAGGAATATAAGATAGAGGAGGTTGTAACTTGTGTCTGCTAAAGCCTAAGGGTAGCCTTGTGCCATGTGCTTGCAGCTGCAGAGAAGGGCTGAAGTGGAAGAGCAGGAGTGGTGAAGGCTTGGAAAACAGAACCTGGAAGCTGCAGTTGAAACAGTTGGTTGGGTTGGGAAAAAAACAGAGAAAGGAGCTGCGACACAGCAAGGTTTTCTTGCCAGTTTGAAGACTGTTACAAAAAGGGGAATAAACCGTTGTTTTCTGTATCCACTGGGGAGATGGTAAAGAGCAATCAGCTTGACTTGTGATAAAGGAAATTTCCTGTATAAGGCCAGTTAAGCACTGACCTATCTACAGGGAGACTGTTGAGTGCCTGTTGTTGGAGGCTCATGAGAACAGCCGGTGTGAATTATTACCAATGATAGTGGTGTGTCTGATCCTACCTCAGGGCAGAACAGATATCCTTTTCAGGTCCCTCCAAACTCTGCATTGCCATGACGGCTTTGCTTAGGACTGTACTAATTGCCAGATGGCACTGGAAGGAATTTGTACCCAGGTCGTATTGGCAGAGACTTTCCTCAGAAGCCAAGGATCTGTTTGCTTGCTGGAGTCATCTGAGCATTTTACATGGCCAGTTCATGCAATGTTGACATGGGGATTTGATAATGCCTTTGTCTTTCTTCTTCTCTACCTCAGGCAGACTTCATTAATTTTTTTTAGGCATTGAATGACCAAAATGGTCTTATTTCACTTAGGGCAGGTGTCAGCAGGGCTGTGGTACTCCAATGCTGGCAAAAGGCTCCCTGAATGATAATTAACAGAAAGGGAAGGAATTGCATATCAGTCAATGGGCACGTGTTGCACGTGGCATCCCACAGCTGAGCTTTGGCAAGCTGAGGGCCAGCCAGAGGGATTTGTGTTTGCAGTAGCAGTTGTCACCTTACAAGAAAGGCAGGCAGATCCAGGTCCTGCCTGTGGCTGCCAGCAAAGAACGAGTCACCCTCATGGCCGGGATGATTTTGACCAATTGTATTTTGTCAGTGTGAGTGACTAATGGCCTCCGTGCCATGAAAACTGATCAAGCATTATTTCTTTTGTAGGAATGACATCAGAAACAGGGGAATTTTCAAATCACATTGGATGAATGGTCTAATCTCCTGCTGGACAGGAGCCATTACCAGCTGCCATAGACAAAAAATGGTAGTATTCCCTTGCTAAGAATGAATGGATTATTGGCATGCTAACCTGCTGTACATAGCAGTGAACATGAAGGTTTTAATCTTTGGTTTTTTTATGTACCAATAGGATTCTAAATAGTCTCAACTTCTTTATAAATAAACAGACTTTAAGAAGAAAAATTAAAAAGTGACAGGCTCTTCTAACAGCAATGAGTTCCACACATCAATTTTGCACTGCAAAAATAGTCGGTTTAAAGATCACACAGAAAAAAATAGCAGCAGATCCTTGGTTTTATTACAGGTCTCATCATGATCAGGCACAGCAAATGCCTTGCTGCTCTGTGTTTACTTGTCTTCTTCCTGCTGTTTATAAACACTTTCCTTTTTCATGCGGTTCTTTCCTCTTACTGTATCGTAATTGAACTTTTGCTGTAAATTGTCTCATGTGGCTAAAATCCTGGGTTGATTATCACGCTCTTCAGGAAAGAATTAACTTCTTGCCATTACGCACACAATTGCCTGGTTCCCTCGTCAAATGTCCCACCCTGCACAGCACAGATACTGCTAATGACAGAAGGTTGTGCCACGTTCATGGGCCGCTGGGAGCAGAGAAAAGGCCAGTTCTGAGCAGATGCCCAATTTGATTGCAGTATCATGAAGGCTAATTACTCTAATAAGCCTTCATGGGATTCGGAGAGCAGGAGAAAAAAGATCACAAACACTATTAAGGTGTCAGAGGTGTTGAAGGAAAATTGAAAGTATTAAGTGCCAATTTCTGTTTCCTGAAATTCAACCTAACGTCACTGAGAGCTGCTGACAGTCATCTGTGGGCAGAGCCTGGTGCCCTTGAGGGACTGCATTCAAGCTGTCTACAATGTGTACCTAACTCACATACTGTTGACTGCTTTGGATGTAGAGCCCAAAGTACCCCAAGTAAATCAGCCTGCTTGCTTTTTGAGGCTGATGACTCCACCTGTATGTTTCATCCACAGGTGAAAAGAAGTTGTGATCCCAAACTGAGTACCAACTGTAGAAAACTTGAACAGATCAGAGAGGGTATTTGGAGTGGGCAGACCCTGGGGAAAAGCTCTATCTTGGTCAATGCTGAAAGGAATTGGCTTGAGAAAAATAAACATGGGGTGATGATAGCACTTACATCGTCAGTCACCTCCAGATGAGGTTCTTGCAACGCCTTGTGTTAGTGCAGACAAGAACTTGTGAGTTGTGTCTGCACGGTGTGATCAGGGTGGACTCCAGCTGTTGAGCCTTCATCCACGAATTTTCCACTGGTCTAATGGGCTGTCATGAGGCTCTAGCTCGGGTGCAAAGTCTACACTGTACTTTGCAAGAGCAGAGCTGGGAAGTCAAGCTGCAGCTGCCCCTGCACCACTCGAGCAGAGCTCACTAATGGGCACCTGGATGTACACTCTGACAGGGGACAAGCTGGGACTCTTCATTCAGAGAGAGTCTGGACCAGCTCTGATCCTAGCATGTGCATTGTGTATGCAACCTGGATGGTGGCTGTGTACTTCAGGACACCTCAGACTCACGCTGACCTCAGTATGGGTATGTGTCACCTGCATCTCTCTTCCATGTGAGGCACAGGGCATTGCTGGGTCCAAGCTGCAGGTTTCAGATACTGAAGAACCCCTTTTCTTGCAGTCTAGTCCCATCCCAGCAGAGGATATCTGAGCCACTTGTGCTAACTGCTGCCCAGTTTAAATGGCAAAACCTTTGCACAGGGTTTTCATAGGAGATATTGTCTTGAGAAACAGCTTCCATTACATCAAACAAAGTCAGTTTGCCTCAGAGGTGAGCTGGGAGCTGTGATTGTTTTTCCCATATATTGGGGAAAGTAGACTGAAGAGGAAGAACATGAGTTAGAGGAAAGCTATGTTGGACATACAAATAAAACCATCTTATTATCAAACAATTTTAGAGTGGCATTTTAAAAAGTTCTGATGTGAAACGTGACCCTTTTTCTGTGCCCAGTCTGAGACATGTTTGGCAAGCATTTGCAATCAGTTCCTCTAAATTCTGAGTTTCTCACTTTGAAGTAAAACTTTTTTCTACACCAACCCCTGCCTCTGAAGCAGCTGCTGGTGACTGTCATTTTCAGCAGTAGCTGATCCCAGGGAGATGTTTCTGGAATAGGTATAGAAACATAGAATCATAGAATGGTAGAGGTTGGAAGGGACCTCTGGAAATCACTGAGTCCAACCTCCCTGCCAGAGCAGGAACACCCAGGGTACGCTACACAGGAAGAGTTCCAGGTGGGTTTTGAAAGTCTCCAAAGAAGGAGACTCCACAACCCCTCTAGGCAGCCTGTTGCAGGCTCCATCAGCCTCACAGTAAAGAAGTTTTATCTTATGTTGAGGTGGAATTTCCTGTGTTTGTGACCATTGCCCCTCGCCCTATCACAGGGCAAAACTGTAAAAGAGACTGGCCCCTTCTACTTGACACCCACTCTTCAGATATTTGTCAGCATTAATAAGATCCCCTCTCAGCCTTCTCCTTTCCAGGCTAAACAGCCCAGAGCTCTCAGCCTTTCCTCATAAGAGAGCTGTTCCAGTCCCTTTTTCATCTTTGTATCTTTCCATTGGACTCTCTCTAGCATTTCCCTGTCCCTCTTGAACTGGGGAGCCCAGAACTGGACACAATACTCCAGATGTGGTCTCTCTAGGGCAGAGTAGAGGGCGTGGAGAACCCCAGCACATTTTGTGCACAGTGGCCAGCCTTGGAAATCACTGTTTTCCATATGTGCCATTGAACCTGTCTTTTTATTGTTAGCCGTTATATTCTGGGCCGTATTTAATTATGCTCTTCCTTTCATCCCAGATAGCAGAAGTGGTTCTACTTGGAGACTTAACAATTTCTCCTGTGCAAGGATGTTCAAAGGTATATGCCACTTGAGACTCTTCAGCAGCACCTTATGGACATGAAACTGGCATTTTGATGTATTCTCAGATGGTTTCCTTTTATGTTTTATTTTTCCTTCCTCAGAATAGTGTGTTCTAGGTAGAAAACCTGTTCACTAGAGGATTAATTACTCTTTGCTGAGTCTCTTGCTGAATTTTAATGTTCCATGGCAGTTCACAGTATAAACAACTTTACAAAACAGAATGAGCACTGTTTTTACCAAGAAAGTATCATCAGAACGCCCCATATGTGTAATTAAAATATTGAGAATGCTGCTTGTTTTCTAGAATAGGTACCAGTTAAATATCTGGGTCACAGATAGAGTATTTGGTAAGCTCTAGAATAATCATGCCCATTTATAATGTTTATGAGATGATGTTTAGGGAGTATCTGCTGCTCTGCTTGGACAGGAACATATACACCTTTGACAATCTCAGCACAACCTGCTGAATTGCTTGTCCCCATCCTGAACTGACAGATGCCCACAGGAGTGTGTGCTGACAGGCCCAGTGACAAGTCATCCTTTCCCCTTCAGTCTGATTGAATTCCCAGATCTGAAAATCGAGCGATCTTAATGCTTTTGGTCTAACTGAAATGTCTTTTCTAAACTGTAAGCCATTTATCTGAGTTCTAATCTCTCCTGCTGAGCTGTCAGAGTCAAAAGGCAAATCTCCTTACCCAGCAGACAGATGCTCTGAAGGTGTAGGGAGGATTTCAATTTTAATGGAGACATTTTCATCTTCCTGAAACAGAAGCGCCCCAAGGACTTACGTTGTCAGCAAGGGCTCATCTGCACCCCACATAGGGACAGGAAGCTAATTTGAGGTCTGGCTGAACAGTAGCCATATGGCACTGCACTTAGAGTAATTAGCCAGATGTGAAGGGAGTAGTTTGTGCAGGGTCAGTGATGTACTCAGGTGTCTTGGGGATCTTTCTGTGGCACTGCTGGTGCTGTTTGGAGATGTCTTGGGGACTTCTGGGATAGCGTTGTGCTGTAATGAAGAGCAGTGCTCCTTGATGGCAATGCTCCTGTCGCTGCCAGGGCACATGGCTGTGAATAGGTGCAGAGTTCCCAGCCATGGAGCTTTGACCCCTCTCTGGAGCTTCCCTGCAGGAAAGTGAGTGATGGGAGTGCTGAGGGCACTTCTGAAGCTGCCTGTGGAGGTAAGAGTGTTCATATATGATATGTACCAGCAGGCCTCTGAGATGGAAACCAGCTGCTCTTTAGGAATAATTTCAGAAGTCCCTGCTGAGGGCATGGGACTCTGTCCTGCTAATGCTGAGTGCCCTGTGCTTACTGTGACTGTCTTTTTGCTTCAAGGTCAAGTGGCAGAAGGATGACATGGACAACAATTTGAACTTCTTCTCTGTCTCCTCAGATGGGCGGATTGTTTCATGGACTTTAGTTAAGGTAAACAGTGGGTGGTAATTCCTTTTCCCAGCTAAATTATAGCCAATTGCCTCCAAAGTTCAATGATGCATTATTTTTCTTTTTACTTATAATAAGCCAGGTTTGAAAAGAAGTGGCAGCAAAAGATTGCACATGCAGTCACAGCTGGGTCTGGAGCTCCATGTTAAACTCTGAAATGAGCAGAACCTGCCTACTACTTGCTCAGGACCTAACCTTCATCCTACCTGCACATTTAGCACCCCATGACCCTGAATATGAGAGATCAGTTTCCTGCTTTGCAGCTGCAGGAATTCAAGACTGGTCCTTGCTCTGAAATTTTCCTTGTCCCAGGAAGGTCACCCAGAGACAGAGCAGAAAATTCTACTTTCTTCCCCTGCTTCAGGACTCTTGCCCACAAAAAGACTCCTCTGCAGGTTGCAATTCAGAATGGGGTAGGGAAGGTGCAAATTTCTCCCCTTGCAGATAAAGTAGCACAGAGTTAAGTTACATATGCAGTGGGATGGCAACGTGCAATCAAACAGGCAGAGGGTTTTCCCATGCTGTGACATTGCCAGCTCACACCTGAGACAACCTCTGTTAATTCATTTGCACACCCTGCCTTTGATCACCTTTTCTTTAGGAGTGTGTACATTGAAAGAAAATCTATTTATGCATTAGTGTCCCTAAATGACCGTTAGATTTATGTCTCTCAATTGCAACATGTATTTTTTCTCTAGGCTATTTGATTTTACATTTTGAAGATTGCAAATTCTTTTACTTAAATAATAATTGAATTGCCCTAAATAAGAGTTTGAAACAGCTGTCCAGCAGCAGCCTCAGCCAGCAAGTAATTTTTTTTACATCTTTGGAGGCTCATTTTTTCAGTCTGTTATGCCAAGCTTCCCAAGGCTTGTCTTTTCTGAAAGTTTTAGGCTGTGCTGCCATGGGTGGGGATTCATGTCTAACATATGTAAAGCTTAGTCTCATGTTCACTTCGGGAGTGGGAGCCTCTTCTAATGAACACACTAGGCACATACAGATGGCATTGATTATTAAGTTATTTTTTATAAATTCCTCCAGGTTCATGCATTTAGCTTTAGATACAAAAATCCCTCCTGCAAATGTGTCCCAAGTCCTTCTCCAAAAGAGCTCTGAGAGCTCCCTAGACAGGGAGAGGCTAACATTGTCCCAGCATTCAGCTCCTGTTTTATCCCCTGAATAATTGCCTGGAAGACTTATGTTGAAGTTGGTAATAGAGTCCTACAGCTTAACACATCCATTTGAGGTGACTTGGGAAGTTACACCTATCAGCTGAGCCCCAGTAACCATGTGTACTCAGCCTTCTCCTTTTAAGAGGCAAGACACACTGGGTTAAAAGCCTCTTCAGAGGTGCCACAGCTGGGACAAGCTGGGACAAAAGTCTGCAAATGGACTCTGATGGCAACTCACCTGTTAAAGGTCTTTTGCAGCATTTCTGTGATCCGTCTGGGTTTAACTGTGTTCCTACCTCATAAGCTGTTTATTTTCTGTCCCTTGAGAATGTAGATATACCTACTTAAGCATCCTTTGTGTGACTTCAAAGACCTGCATCTGCTTAGCAAGATGTCATTTCTACCTTTTCCTTGCACTTCTTTTATAAACTTGCTCACACCCATGTGAAAAACACTGTTTTAAGAGGGGTTTTTTTTGAGGTGAAATCACTTGTGAAATTGCCAGACCTAATAAGTACATAGCAGGCAGAGGTGGAAAACAGCAAAGTTTTAGGTGCTGTCTGGTTCCTTTTTTCAGACAGACATTCACCAGGAAAAACAAGGAATGGAATGAAAAGGGTGTTCTGTTACAGTCTGTGGCTTAGTACCCAACAAGGAGAAATGGATGGTTGAATTCCAGTTTTACAAAAGAGCTATCTCTGGGTTTTATTTAGAATAAAATTGAAGAGCCTCCAGAGGTCTTCTATTCTGCAAATCCATAGTGCAAATAGGGAATAAATGAAAGAGAGCTTCGTTAATCTTTTTGACAGGACTATCCAGAAGTAAATCTTCTTCAAACACTGATAGCTGCTTGACACTTCTAAAGCTGAGAGCAAAAAGTGAATAAATTCGTTCTTACTTCCAGCTGGATACTTGGCAAGCCACGCTCAAAATTTGGATAGAAGAAGTGTCAAATTTTTAGCTAGGGACAGTTGATCTACTTTGACCATAGTGGTTGTCTCTGTTAGAAATGGGTACAGGGACTTTCGACAACATCAGACAGCATGTGAGTTGTGTGTACTTAGGCTGTTGGCTTGGCTTGGCTTTGGGCCATCATGAAGGTGTAAAACAATGAGGAAGGGTGCAGGGCTTCTGCAGCTGGATGACTCTACTCTTCCACCTTGAGTGGGAGATCTGTCAGAGCCAAGGAATTGGTTGGGCTGCAGCATGGCACTGCTGTTCAGGCTGACCCTCAGCAATCCTAGGTTTGATCAGCTGCCATAGTTCACCCTTCCTGTGTGATCTAGAGCTAAATTACTAAACAGCTCTGGGCCTCCTTCATTGCTTGAAGCTAATAACTAAAGTCAACCGGGCAAGTGCAAGGCCTAATTCACTGATGCTTACAATGTGCTTTACGATTGTTAGGCAGAAGCGACGTATTATTGTCCAGCATTCCTGAAAGTCCAAAGTATTGATAGTCTGTTTACCCAGAGGAATATGCGAATGGTGCTGGTGACAAACAACCCCAGGAACAGATGGTTTTTCTGGACTTTGAAGCTGGGTACAAAATAAAAGCAGCACAATGTGGAAATCTGTACAAGATCCTTTGTGAAGGCAAGATGTTGCAGAAGCTGTCCATAGAGGCCTTGGCCAGGTAGAGGTGCTGGAAGGCAACTTCAGAGAAATGCTGCAGAAAGATGTGGGCTTAGAGAGAAGGTCTCATGTCGTCTGCCTTTCTACCAGAACAGAGAGTTAAGTGTGCTAATACATGTCTGTGCCTGCCCAGATCACACATCCAACCTCCATACATATCAACGTGATCAGTTGCAGGCAGCTCCAAAGCTGTTTTTCAGCCCAGACTTCTGTTGCCACCAGCCATGGCTTGGACAGGGCAGGCACTCCCTGGAAAACTGACAGACCTGAGCAAGTGCCTGCTCAGCATGTCCTGACTGTGCTCCCTGCAGCCCACCAACACTCCTAT
Source organism: Actenoides lindsayi (assembly GCA_025331215.1). NCBI lineage: Eukaryota > Metazoa > Chordata > Aves > Coraciiformes > Alcedinidae > Actenoides > Actenoides lindsayi. The sequence goes on from WTSP01010998.1 coordinate 15,680, forward strand.
TTGGATGGGCAGCAAGTGGCAGGTGGGATATTCTCTGCTCATGGATGCTCTGGGCTTTGCTCTCCCCAATTCCTGTACACGTCCACCAATATATATGGCCTCCTTCTTAGCATCACTCCTGCCTTTACCCACTGAATCCAACTTGATGTAACCCACATGCTGCAAGAAGAGTCACTAAAAGAAGGTAGGACTCTGCAGGCTGCAGGAGTCCTGCTTCTTTCTGCTCTCCGAGAGAGCAGTTACTGCCATCAATAGGCCAGGGCGTGTGGGTGTGCAGCAGGGCAAAAGACAAGGAAGTACATTGTTTTATGGGGTTTGACCTTTCTGGAGCCTTCTGTAAATTTGTACCCCCAAAATAGAATAAAATTGTCTTACAGAATGCTGTACCCTCTGAACTGCAGTACCGAACAGATGCTCACAAGGTCTCCACCCACCCTCCCTAACATGCAATTCCTTGGGATTGACTTTGCCAGGCAGAATCTCTTTTTCCACCTGAGTCCTGCTCTGGGCTTAGAGAAGCTCCAGCTAAAGCTTAATTCACTGAGCTAAGAAATTCTGTTTTGTTCTCATAGAGCTCCAGTGGGAAATCTGCAGATTCATGAAAACATCCAGTCCTCAGCCCACACTGCTCACTAATTTAATCTTTAGTTCTTTGTTCTTTGTATCAGCCCTGGGGTATTCTTATATTCACTACCAACTCCATTCTGCAGTGGTATTTTCATTCCCAAAGCTAGTCTAAGAATGGATCTTTGCCCTCTCTTTGTTTCCTGATACTCACCCACGTTATGTCTATTTTCATCTGTCTTCTGTCTCCCACCTTGACTGTAAACTCTTGGGGACACAGCCTTTTTTGCCCTATATTCACCTAACACAGCAGTGCGTGGCCTGTAATGAGAGCTCTTCAGAGCTCTGCTGATAACAGCAACATTGGGCACTTTTCCCAAGGGGAGCTGCTTGTTAGATGTTATTGTTATTTGAATCTCAGAGCCCATAGAGTATTGGGAACTGAGGCTGCTCTGGGGATAACAGGAAGATTCTAAGAAGCAAAGACTGGCAAGATGGTAAGTTACTATCCAACAGCATGGGTTTTAGTTTCCTCCATGATAATATGCAATCTTAAATGCCCATCTTAAATCATGCAGGGTGATTTCACTTTAACACAGTGATTTAAGCTGACAGTGCCAAGCTCTTCTCAAAAATGTTGACCCTGAAACACAAAGCTTTCCAAGTCAGTGCATGTGTCTTGGTGAGGTATCAGTGGCTCTCGGTTCCAGTGCACAAAAGCATCAGTTTCCTGAAGGTTTTATGTAAAACAGCGCATTATCAAGTTGCCAACTGTGAGCGTGAAATATTAAGCACCTTTTGGACAGCTTTTTAAAATTCCTTCATAAAATTTGCCATTTCAAATTACTGAATGTCTCTGTATTGTTGCTGTAAAGCGTATTATTCATGTGGAATCTCCTCTGCCTGCAGAATGAGCTGGTTCATACAGATGTCATCAAGCTGTCAGTAGAGGGAACAACGATGCAGGGGCCAGAGGGGCTGCAGCTGCAAACACTTGGTAGGAGCCCAAGTCCTTGCCATGCTGATAAATTAATGACACAAAGCTTCTAATCAGTCATTCTGGGGAATTAAATTGATAGTGGGGTGTTGAGATGGAAAGGAGCTACAGAACCTCCTTGCTTTCATCATTTAGTAAGGCAAAGTCTATCTGGAGCAATGACCACTAATTGAGTCAAGTTTTGCTCATTATACCTTGCCTTTACTTGCAGAAAAAAATGAACATGAATTTAAAAAAAAAATTTTGTTTTACTGGGGTGTCCCAATGTGGACAAGGCACAGGCATTACCATTGTTTGTCAAAACTAAGACAGTTTTCGTTCTTCCTACCAGACATTGATCTGGACTGGTAAATCAAGATGAAAATCAATGCTTTCCCTTTCCTAAATGCCCAGCTTATCCATCCAGTGGGTGGGATGTGCCTCATTGGGTTTTGGCTTTCTAAAAGCACAGTATCTACTCTGAGATACTATGTTAGGCTTGCTCCATACAAGGTGGAGATAGCAGTCCTTCTAGGCTGACTCCCCTCATCCTGACCATCCTGTGTTGGAGACACAAGGTGCCTTGAAGGATCTCCTAATCATCCTACTGCACCTGCATTTGGCTGTGAAGCTGTGGCCTGCATTTGGAGAAGGTGGTTGCTCTGATTTAAGAATTACTGTGTTTCTAGATAGTAGCTGCTGAACAATTTGTTTGTGAGAAGGCTTGCATTGGTACCTAGGTTGCAAGACATCGGCTAAAGGAATGTATTAAAGAAGTAGGCTGCGGAACTCTCAGAGATTTCAGGATTACTTGTTAGTGTTACTGGGAGATTGAGTTTCAGAGACTTGCCTTGAATATTTAACAATCTATTTAAATGCTAGAAATGCAGACAGTACTACAGGGTTGAAATGACCTTAACAATTCTTTTGACAACTACATTTTGTTAACATTTAAAACATAACATTTAAGACAGCTGCCTTTGCAGGAAGTTTGCTGTAACTTTGTTCTTCTCAGCCTTGCCTGCTTGTTCCTGTTTCTCATCTGATCATTGCTGTGAGTGTCCCTGCTGGTCAACAGCCCCAAGTGGCTTTGGCACTCAGCAGACATCCCATCTTCTGCTCAGTAACCCCACTGAAATTTTCTTTCACCACCTTACAAATTGGCTTTCTTGGAAGATACTGTGTCTGCCCAAGGAGCAGAAGTCACAAAATCTCAAGAAACCACATCCCGTTGTGGTTTTAAACCCAGTTCACAATGTTGTTCAATTCGGGGCTTTTGAAGTTTAGAGGATCTTCTGTGCCTGGCAGAAGATTTGTTCCCAAATCATATCATTTGCTATTTGATTTACTGAAGTGAGTCTGCTAAATGTCTTCTGAGCTAAGGATGACAAGGGGAGAGGGATGTACAATGTGTTGTTTACTCTCTGGGATCTTTTATGCATAGGAAACTACTTACATTTTTGTGAATACTAACCGAACAGAAAAGATCTGTTCTTGCCCAACAGGAGGCAGGCCTGGTCCTCATGACTCTTACATTTGCACTTGACATTTTAAATTCTTGCTAAAGTGAATCTTGGGCCAATCTGTTCTTCCAGTTCCCTTCCAGTTCTTCTGGTTCCCTTTTCCCTTTCTCTATGTCAGCTTTTCAAATTGCTGGTCTTAGAGACAGGCACAGCTTGGAAAATGTTTGCAGAAGGGGTGGCTCTAATCTCTTTTGGGAGCTTCTGGCTAGTAAATCACTTCTGAAAACACTGGCAGTGTATGTGTATCATAGGCAGGGAGCATGTGCTGGCCAGATGAACCAATTCTGTGTCTGACAGACCTTTCTTCTGTTAACAGGCTGCGGGACATCGTTTGATTTTCACAAAAAGATAGACTATTTGTTTCTTGTTGGTACTGAAGAGGGAAAGATCTATAAGGTAAGAATAGTTTCTTTGTCTCTTGTTTTACATCCCCTGACCCGTGCTTGTCTTTCAGGTTCATCATCTTAACTGTGTGTTGAGGCAGTAACAAAGTACAACTTCAGAGCCTGGTCCTGCCCTTGGATCCCTGTGGTGAGCCTGAGACCAGCACAGAGCCACAGAGGGTCACAGGGAGCTCTCTTTCACATACCCAGTTAAGACCTCATTTTGCAGAAGTGTTTTTCATGCAAACTGCATCCCAGAATGCTTTGCAGTTTGCAGCTGTGCAAGTGAGATGATAGCTATGATCAGAGCAGAAGTTAAAAGGCACAGATCTTCTGTCTTCACAGCTATGGGAAAATGGCAGGAAAAATCTCTTTTTCTTTTTAGACCTGATATCCCATGAACATCCTATGGATTAGTGTCCCACAGCTCTTCCCTTTGACAATTACATGCCAGATCCTTTCCCCAGTCCCACTTTCTCCTTGCCCTCCTATCTCCAGTTCCTCACTATGTACTCTAATCCTTCCTCCCTCTGATCACCCCCATGCTGTTGCCAGGTCAGTGATCCCACCTCCATAGTATAACTCTATAACATTGAAGACAGTGCTGTCTACCTCCCCACCAGTGCCCTCCTGCAGCCTGATGCTTTGGTACCCAGTGCCAGCTAAGAGCTGTTGACCAGCCAGCTCCAGCCATGTGGTGAGGGCAGCAGCCAAGATTTGCTTACCCTTCCCAGGGTGGAGGCACTGCCCAGATGTTTGTACTCTATAGCCATTCCTTTCTATAGCATGTGGAGAACTTAATATTGCCAAGTCCCATGTGCAGCCAGCTTTGGCTGAAATTGCTAGTGAGGTCAAAAGTTGTTTGGGAGGAGAGACAAGCAGAGAGCAGGAGACAGACAGGAGACAGATGTTGTGTTTTATTAAGAAATCAAGCTAAACACTGGAAGTTTAGGCCTCTGTTGTGTTTAGCTGTGAAAATAAAGCCAGGAGCTACTTATAACTTCTGTTTGCACAGCATTCCTCTGAACTGGCTCTGGGGCTTTGTTAATATTGTAGCCACAACCCTTCAGTCTGGAGAGCAGGAGCCTGACATGCAGACCAGATCCTTCCAGACATCCCTAAAGGGTGCTGTAAACTCCTTCACCATGTCCCACCTGCATAAAGGAGACACAACAGAGAAAAAAAAGACCAAAACCAAGGAAATAGTGTTCTGAAATTAATATCAATCCTTCAGGAATGATGAACTTAACAAATATATATTACTTCCAGAAGGATGATGCTGATTGAAATCTCTCCCTCTGCCTGTAACTATACAGGGAGGATTTCTGAGCAGTGCTCACTTGCACTGGACAAGACAGGTACAGAAGGGAGATGGGAGAAGTGAGGGGGCTGGGCTGATGGGCAGTGAGGTGGGATACAAAGCATCTGTTCAGTCATGGGCAGATGTTCTGAGTTGGCCGGTTGCCCGTGGAAGTTGGTGCCCTGGGTATTGTACTCCAATTAGTTTGGGTACTGTTTTGTCTAGTTCTGATCTTTTGATCAGTCAGTAAGGAACCACATATTTTAACTTCTTTTATGCTTAGGTGAGTGATAGATGTCAGTGAGTATGACAGTGGATGTCAGTGTTAGGTGGGGCCATCAATTACCCTTCAGGAGAAATGCTCAGGCTGGTGTTCTAGCTGAGTTACAGAGCAAAGGAAATTCTTCATGGAGGAGCACTGAATAGGAACAGTATTTGGCAGCATTTGCATTAACAAAGCTGTAGGTGTTCCTGCCTTGGATAATCTTCAGTGAAACTAGAACTAGGATGGAGTTTTAGCATAAGGAGTGATCCAAGCAGTGAAGTCACACAGATATTTTTACCACTTCTTGGGTGGACAAATGCAGAGAGATACTGTTATACAGGGTCTTCACTTTTATCGGTATTAAGGCTGATTTCAGGGTTACCGGTAAGCAACAAAACATTCCTGCATTGGTGAGCTTTATCAAAAAGTGGGACCACTCTCACATTGTGCAACATGGGTGTATAAAAGTCAGGTATTCCCATGGTCAGGAAGAGGCAATCTTCCATCAGGTTGTATGGGATAATATAGGGAAGAGAAGTCTTGTGTCTAGTACAATCAGGCCTCCACAGTATCCACAAAAACCAACTGTATCCTAGGACGCATCAAGAGCAGTGTGGCCAGCAGATCAAGAGAGGTGATTCTCCCCCTTTACTCTGCTCTTGTGTGACCCCACTTTGAATATTGCGTCCAATTCTGGTGTCCCCACCATAAGAGGGACGTAGATCTGTTGGAAGGAGTCCAGAGGAGGGCCACAAAGATGATCCAGGGGCTGGAGCACCTCTGCTATGAGGATAGGCTGAGGGAGCTGGGA